>JAKSZT010037198.1:1314353-1503677 GCA_026826555.1 Tolypeutes matacus | reverse complement strand
TTTATATATTAATAAAAGGGACAATCCACCAGGAAGGTATAACAGTCATAAATATCTATGCACCTAACCAGTGTGCCCCAAAATACATGAAGCAAACTGGCAAAACTGGAGGGAAAAATAGACATCTCTACAGTAATTGCTGGGGACTCCAACACGCCACACACATCATTAGCTAGAACAACTAGACAGAAGATCAACAAGGAAACAGAGAACTTCAACAATATGATAAACAAATTAGAACTAACAAACATATACAGAATGTTGCACCCAAACTCAGCAGGTTACACATTGTTCTCAAGTGCCCATGGATCTTTCTCCAGTATAGACCACATGTTAGGTCAGAGTGCAGCTCTCAATAAATATAAAAAGATTGAAATTATACAAAGCATCTTCTCAGATAGCAATGGAATGAAATTGGAAATCAATAATAGACCGAACAGGTAAATTTGCAACTGTGTGGAGGCTGAACAACACACACCTAAATAATCAGTGGGTCAAAGAAGAAATTGCAAGTGAAATCCATAAATATATTGAGACAACTGAAAACGAGAACACACCTTCTCAAAACTTATGTGATACAGTGAAGGCAGTCTTGAGGGTGAAATTTATAGCCCTACACCTATATTAAAAAAGAAGAGAGAGCTAAAATCAAAGATCTAAATTAACAACTGGAGAAACTAGAAAAAGAACAGCAAACCACTCCCAAAGCAAACAGAAGGAAAGAAATAATAAAGATTAGAGCAGAAATAAATGAAATTGAGAACAAAACAAACAAAAAAAGAAAATCAACAAACCAAAAGCTGTTTCTTTGAGAAGATCAATAAAATTGGCAAGCCCCTAGCTAGACTAACAAAGACAAAAAGAACATTTTTGTAAGCAAATACACATATATGCATATATATTTATATATCATTTTGCAAATGTTTGTATGTATTGTGAGAATTTTGATTTTTACCCATAAAAAAAATAATAATAATAAAATAAAATAAAGACAAGGATTCCTCTTAAAAAAAAAAAAAAAAAAAGACAAAAAGAAGATGCAAATAAATACAATCAGAAATGAAAAGGGGGAAGTTACAACTAACCCCACAGAAATAAAAAGTATCCTAAGAGGATATTATGAGAAACTGTATGCCAACAAATTAGACAACCTAGATGAAATGGACAAATTCCTAGAAATGCACAACTTACACTGACACTACAAAAAATACAAGAACTTAAACCAATCACATTGAATCCATCATCAAAAATCTCCTTAGTTCACAACGTTTACTGAACACTTATAGTTTACATATATTTATGTATGAAAGATATACTTCAATAAATTGTTCTTTCTTAAAAAAATCTAACAAAGAAAAGTCCAGAACCAACTGGCTTCACAGGTGAATTCTACCAAGCATTTCAAAAAGAATACCAATCCTGTTTAAACTCTTCCAAAAAAGAAGAGGAGGGGAAATTACCCAACACTTTATGAAGTCAACATCACCCTAACACCAAAGCCAGATAAAGACACTACAAGAAAAGAAAATTACAGACTAATCTCTCTAATGAACATAGATGCAAAAATTCTCAACAAAATACTTGCAAATCAAATCTAACAGCATATCAAAAGACTTATTCATCACGACCAAGTGGAATTTATTCCTGGTATGCAAGGCTGGTTCAACATAAGAAAATCAATCAATGTAATACACCACATTAACAAATTGAAGGAAAAAAAACACATGATCATCTCAATCGATGCAAAAAAGGCATTCAACAAAATCCAGCATCCTTTCTTGATAAAAACACTTCAAAAGATAGGAATAGAAGAATAATTCCTCAATATGATAAAAGGCATATATGGAAAACCCACAGCCAACATCATACTGAATGGGGAAAAGTTGAAAGCTTTCCCTCTAAGATCGGGAACAAGACAAGGATGCCCATTGTCACCATTGTTATTCAACATTGTATTAGAAGTTCTAGTTAGAGCAATTAAAAAAGAAAAAGAATTAAAGGCATCCAAATAGGAAAAGAGGAAGTAACTCTATTTGTGGATGACATGATTCTATATTTAGAAAAATCTGAAATGTCTATGAAAAAGCTACTTGAGCTAAAAAATGAGTTCAGCAAAGTGGCAGGATAAAATATCAACATAAAAGTCAGTAATGTTTCTGGACAATAGTATTAAACAATCTGAGGAGGAAATCAGGGGGAAAATTCCATTTACAATAGCAACAAAAAGACTAAATACCTAGGAATCAATTTAACCAAAGAAGTACAGGACCTCTATGCTGAAAATTACATAACAATGCTAAAAGAAATCAATGAAAACTTAAACAAATAGAAAGACATTCCATGTTCATGGATTGGAAGACTAAATATCATGATGATGTCAATCCTACCCAAACTGATTTATAGATTCAATGCAATACCTATTTGTATTAAAACATTGCCTCATCCCAATGTTTTCCACTTGCATTTATTGAAATGGCAAAAAACTATGTAATAAACTGTGTTGCCTTAAAAAAAAAAAATGCAATACCAATCAAAATTTCAACAGCCTACTTTACAGAAATAGAAAAGGCAATTACCAAATTCATTTGGAAGGGAAAGTGCACCCAAACAGCCAAAAGCATAATAAAAATGAAGAGCAACTTGGGAGGCATATCACTGCCTGACCTTGAAACATATTACAAAACTACATGGTAAAAACAGCATGGTACTGGCATATAGACATGTCGATCAGTGGAATAGAATTGAGAGTACGAAAATAAACCCTCATCTCTACAGCCACCTGGCTTTTGACAAACCTACCAAGTCCATGTTAACAGGACAAAACAGTCTCTTCAACAAATGGTGCTGGGAGAACTGGATATCTATAACCAAAAGAATGAAAGAGGACCCCTATCACTCCATACACAAGAATCAACTCAAAATGGATCAAAGACCTAAATATAAAAGCCAGGGCCATAAAACTACTAGAAGAAAATATAGGGAAACATCTTAAAGACCTTGCGGTAGGTGGTGGTTTCTTGGACCTTACACCCAAAGCACAAGGAACAAAAGAAAAAGTAGATAAATAAGACTTCTTCAAAATCAAACACTTTTGCACCTGAAAGGACTTTGTCAAAAGGGTGAAAAGGCAGCCAACTCAATGGGAGAAAATATTTGTAAAAAACACGTCCAATAAGGGTTTAATATGCATGATATATGGAAAGATGCTACAACTCAACAATAAAAAGACGAACGACCAGATTAAATCATGGACAAAAGACTTGAATAGACATTTGTCCAAAGAAGAAATACAAATGGCAAAAAAACATGAAAAAAATGTTCAACATCACTAATGATTAGGGAAATGCAAATCAAAAGTACAATAAGATATCATTTCACACCTATCAGAATGGTCGCTATTAAAAAGACAGAGAACTACAAGTGTAGGAGAGGATGTGGCAGGATAGGAACACTTAATCACTGCTAGTGGGAATGTAGAATGGTACAGCCACTGTGGAGGACTGTTTGGCAGTTCCTAAAGAAGATGAATGTAGATTTGCCACATGACCCTGCAATAGCACTACTGGGTATATACCCAGCAGAACTGAGAGCAGTGACATGAACAGACATCTGCACACTGATGTTCATAACAGCATTATTCATGATTGCCAAAAATTGGAAACAACCCAGGTGTCCATCAACCAATGAATAGATAAACACACTGTGGTGTATTCTCTCGATGTAATATGCAGCTATAAGAAGAAAGGAAGTCGGAAAACATATGACAACATGGATGAACCTGGAGGACATTATGTTGAGTGAAGCAAGCCAGACACAAAAAGACAAATATTTATGATTGCACTACTATAAACTAAATATATTATTTAACATAGTCTATGATTCCATTTATATATAAATATAAATCAATTTATAAAGATGAAATTAGAGTAGTGGTTATGTAGGGCTGGGGAAGGCATGCTAAGGGGTGTGGAGTTTTTCTTTTTGGAGTAATGAAATGGTTCTAAAATTTTTTGTGGTGATGAATGCACAACATTGTGATTATACTAGAAGCCATTGCTTATACACTTTAGATAGATCATATGGTATGTGAATATATCTCAATAAGACTGCTTAATAAATAAATAAATAATTGTGCAAGAATAGCCAGAAATAGATTGAAGGTAAAAAATTTTCTTGTTTGTCTGTTTTATCTTTATTATTATTATTGAAATTATGAAAATGCTCTAATAATGATTGAAGTGATGAATGCACAACTATGTGATTATACCAAATATGACTGATTGTACACTTTGGATGAATTTTATGCTTTATTAATATGTACCAATAAAATTGATAAGGGGGAGGAGGAGGAGGAGAAGAAGGAAGAAGAAGGGGAAGGAGGAAAGAGAAAGAGGAGGGAGGAGGGAGGAAGGAGGAGAAGGAGGGAGGAGGAGGAGGAGGAGCCGCCCAAACAATGAAGTGTACAGGGTCTTTAAGTCTTGGTAGATGCTGATGTGAGGCCAGAAGCCACTGCTGCATTAAGGGTGGAAACCAAGGCCGGAGTGTATGCTGTGCCTACCAGACCAGGAAACACCACACACAGAAACAAGAAAGAAGAAAAAAAAAAAAGCCAAAGAAGGTACACTAGCTTTTTATGTGCAGAGGCCAAAACTGAGGCCAGCTTCCGTGCTAGTCCCTTAGGAATCTCTAGACTGATCTCAATCCTCAACCCCAACTTTTAGAGGAGGAGGTTTCATCTGCTCATCCTGGCCCCAACCAGTCCCTTCTGGAATCAGCCATTTCTGCAGCTGCTGCCAGGAGCTGAGCAAGGTGGCTGGTCACTGGTTCCTGCTTTCACTTACAGAAGTTGAACTCTTGTGGCCTCCCATTTCCTCTGACACTCTTGTAATTGTTCTAAATGCCCATTGTGGTTCCAGGGTTATTACTTAGTTAATTCCAGTCTCTTTTTCCAGCTCTTTCATTTTTCTAGCAGAGGGATTTGTAAAACTTCCTACTCCACCATTTTATCCAGTATTGTATTTTAGAGATGATCTCAAGAAGCATGTGGGAGGATGTGGGGAAAGTGAGCCTGGAAGGAGAAAAACAACAAAAGGGCCTTAATGAGTGGCCACTGCTGTAGGCAACCAGGCCTTTTCTCTCTTGGAAACCACGTCCTTCCCCAACTGACTTCTGTCTCCACTGGTGGAGGGTTCCCCCAGGGCATTAGTGCTCCAGTACTACTGCCTTGTGCTGAACCTCCTATGGTGCCCAAGAAATCCCTCAGGCAGAGCAAAGAGACACAGGTGTTCAGGGAGATGCTGTGGGACAGTCTCCCCCAGTTGCAGATGGACTCAGGCAAGCTGAGGGGATGTGAGCGTGGCCAAATCCAAGGCTAGGAACCTTTGCGCCACTTTGCCACACCATGTTCTATTCTCAAAGCAACAGCTCCCATCTGCATAGCCCTCTCCAGCTTGCAGAGTGCTCTGCAGGTATGCTACTAGTTGAGTCCTGCCTGTGAGGGGACAGCCATCACTATGTGTCTCCTTTTTGTCAACAAAGAAACAGAAGCGCAGAGAAATAGAGATCATTGCAAAAGTCACTCAGAGAGAGACGCTGCCATGATTCTAGCTGGTGGTGGTTTGAAGCTATATGGACCCCAGAAAAATCATGTTCTCAAAGCAAATCCATTTCTTTGGGTATAAACCTATTGTCGGTGGGAACTTTTGATTAGTTTACTTCAGTTAAGGGCCTTTTGATTAGGTTACTTCAGTAAGGCATGGCCCAGGATGGGTCTTAATCCTCTTACTAGAGTCCTTTATAAGAGAATGAAATTCAGAGTGAGAGAGAAAGTCACAGAACCAAGGAAGTGAAAGCAACAAAACCTGGGAGAGAAGGAAGAAACTAGCAGATGCTGCCATGTGCCTTGCCATGTGACAGGAATCCAGGATCGCTAGCAGCAGGTCTCCAGAGAGAAAGTATCAACATGATGAAACTTTGATTTGGACACTTTTCTCAGCCTTAGAATTGTAAGCTTGTAAACTAATAAATCTCTCATTGTAAAAGCCAATCCATTTCAGTATATTTATTGCAGCAGCCAAACAGACAAAAACACAGCTCTTTGGGCTGCCCCCTGGTGCATCTGCCCCCATGACATAGCCTGGAGTGGCTGTTCCAGGGTGCTTTGTAAGTAGTGAAGCCCCCTGAAAAATGAGGGTTCCTGACTCTCCCTCTGCCACAGTGGGAGTCTCCAGACATGCCACACCCTACTGCTGGGTACTGAGCAGCACACACAGAATAGGGACACAAACCGGACACAGGACAGCCTATGGTTAGTGGCACTCAACCTCCTCTGGTGGGTGCAGGAGGCTGGAAGAAGCAGTCTCGGAGGAGGTTCCAACCAGCGCAGAGGGGAAGGCACCCGGCACTCTATAGGATAATCCAAGAGCCTGGCCCATCTCAGAACAGCTTCCTGGGGTGAGGTCACCACTTAGCATGGCCAGACCCTGGGGACTGGAGAGTAATCATACACAGAAGTCATCTAGCCCTTGGTTTTCAAACCCTTCTTCTTGGCAGGGAGAGGACAGGGAATCTCTGTTCCAATGACAATTGTGATGGTTAGGCTAATGTGTCAACTCGGCCAAGTAGTTGTGTCCAGGTGTTTGTTCCAGCAAGCACTGGGCTAATTGTAATACAAGAGCATTTATGGACTTCAATCACCAGTGAGTTTACTGCGTGGATGGCTGATTACATCTGCATCAATCAGGGAGATTACATTATCAATGGGTGGTGCTTTTATCCAATCAGTTGAATGACTTAAAAGTGGAAGTGATTTCAACATTCAGAGAGAATTTCCCAGCTCATCGTTAGACAGGCAACTTCTCCCAGAGACTCATCAACGACCTTTCATCGGAGCCCCTGGTTTGCAGCTTGCCTGAGGAACCTGGACTTGTGCGTCCCCACGGTCGCGTGAGAGACTCTTTTAGAGTTCCATATTATTCACAGATATCTCCTGCTGATTCTGTTTCCCGAAAGAACCCTGACTAATACAACAGTCCATGCAGAACCCAAGGTATCAAACACAAGACAGAGAGACACCCTGGGTAAAATTACAATGAGGCCTGGACTCCTTCCACACACATAGGCACAACCCTGGGACTCCCTTAGGACTCTGAGAGGCATAGCTGAACAGGCACTGAAGGAATCCAACACATCTATTCCCACTTTTTGGCTATTATGAATAATGCTATTATGAACATTTGTGCACAAGTTTTTGTGTTGACAAAAGTTTTCATTTCTCGAGTATTGTATTAGTCAGCCAAAGGGGTGCTGATGCAAAATACCAGAAATATGTTGGCTTTTATAAAGGGTATTTATTTGGGGTAGAAGTTTGTAGTTATCAGGACATAAAGCATAAGTTACTTCCCATACCAAAGTCTGTTGCCACATATTGGAGCAAGATGGCTGCCGACATTCAGCCTTTCTCTTCCTCTTAAGGCTCCAAAGTCAGGCTCTCTAGTCTTTGTCTCTCTCCTGGGGCTTGAGACTCTCCAGGCTCAACTGCTTGTTCTCTCCACAAGGCCAACTGTAGACTATCAAGCAAATGGCTCGTCTCTTTTCCCTAGGCTTCTCTGCTTCCTCATGACCAAGCTCCTCTGTGTGCTTACTTCCAGGACCTCCAGCTCTGTCCTTGGCCATGTCTTTTATCTGTGAGTCCCCACCCACCAAGGGATGGGGACTCAACACCCTACCGACGTGGCCCAAAATTCTAATCGTAATTTAATCACGCCCAGTGGAACAGACCAGTTTACACGCATAATCCAATATCTATTTTTGGAATTCATAGATAATGCCAAACTGCTACAAGTATATACCTAGTTGTGGAATTCTTGGATCATATGCTTTAACTTTTGGAGGAACCACCAGACTGTTTCCCAAAGCGTATGACATTTCCCAAATCATACGCTGAAGGAGGGTTCCAACTTCTCCACATCCACACCAACACTTGTTATTATCTGACTTTTTAAATATAGCTATCCTGATGGGTATGATATGCCATCCCATTATGGCATTGATTTTCATTTCCTTGTTGATTAGTGATGCTGAGCATCTTTTCATGTGCTTATTGGCCATTTCTATATGTTCCTTGGAGAAATGTGTGTTTGGATCCTTTGTCTATTTTTTAAATTTATCTTTTCATTCTGGATCTTTAAGAGTTCTTTCTATATCCAAGATATAAATCCCTTAAGAGATATATGATTTGCAAATGTTTTCTCTCATTCTGTAGGTTGTCCTTTCATTTTCTTGATAGTGTCCTTTGAAGCACAAAAGCCTTAAGTTTTGATGAAGTCCAGTTTGTTTATTTTTTCCCCCTTTGGTCTCTTGAGTTTTTGGTGTTATATCTAAAAATTCAATACCAAATCCAACAAAGATTTACTCCTCTGTTTTCTTCTGAGTTTTATAGTTTTGGCTCTTACATTTAGGTCTTTGATCCACTTTGAATTCATTTTGGTATATGGTGTTAGGTAGGGGTCTAACTTCATTCTTTTGCATGTGGCTGTCCAGTTGTCCCAGCACCATTTGTTGAAAAGACTATTCTTTCCCCCATTGAATTGTCTTGGCACCTGCCTTAGCTTGCTAGGGCCACCATAACAAAGTACCACAAATTGGGTGGCTTAAAATAACATATTTTCTCAGGGTTCTGAAACCCAGAAGTCCAAAATCAAGGTATTGTCAGGGCCATGCTTCCTCTGAAATCTGTAGGGTCTGGCACTGACTGACTGGCAATCCATGGCATTCTTTGGCTTGTGGTATAACTCAATCTTTACCTCCATCACAAGGCTGTCTACTCTATGTCCAAATTTCCTCTCCTTATAAGAACACCAGTCATATTAGACTAGGGTCCACAGTAATCCAGTTTGGCCTAATCTTTTTTTTTTTTTTTTAGGATTAAGCCTGTATTTATTTTAGTTCGGTTAAAACAAACATATGTTGTTTCACTGAAAGGGTGCAGCATTCTTTGCCAAGAAGCCATTATGGAATTATTGGCCTCTAACAGCATATACAGAAAGTTAACACACCCAAGTTTATCAAAGGTCTTTCATTACACTGTATCATATTTTGGTAACCACTGCATTTTGAAATTTTAGACCTTATTTAAAATGTAAACAAGATCTGAACTTGCACCAAGTTTTCATGAAAAAATTTGATTTTCAACCAGCTTATTGCAAATACAATCTATGCAAATATTGTCTTGAAATTTTAGTGTTTGTACACAATTTGCCAACTTGTTTAAATTGAAGTCTCTATACAGGTACTTCTGGGACAATTTTTATAGATACATAATGTGAATTCATCAAAATGCAGTTAAGAAATTTACAGGAATATATACACTTGAACCCAAGACCCAAACCTGACATTATAAACAACCTGTGTACAAATACACATGGACAATATATGTATATAGATTATCATAAATATTGAAAAAATAGGTCAGCTTTAATGGATTAATGCTGTTCTATAAATAACATTACAGTTAAAAATGAAACATTCATGAAAGACAGTAATGCAAAATGAGATGACAAGACAGCGGCTTTAATACTGATGACTGCTCATTAATGGGAAGTCGCTGTTTTAAGAAACTCAAGGCAGCAAATCATGCATTGGAATTTACCCCAGACAGTTCATTTTGAACTTCATACAGCAGTTTGGCCTAATCTTAACTAAATAACATCTTTAAAGATCCTATTTCCAAGTAGCATCAGATTCACGTGACCAGGGAGTAGGACTTGAACATATATTTTGGGGAACACAATTCAACTCATGAAAGCACTTGTGTCAAAAATCAATTGACTATAGATACATTGGTTTATTTCTGGACTCTCCATTCTATTCCATTGATTTGTATATCTGTCCTTATGCCAGTACCATAATGTCTTGATTACTGTTGCTTTTTAGTAAATTTTGAGATCAGGATGTGTGAGTCCTATAATGTTGTTCTTGTTTTTCAAGATTGTTTTCGATATTCTGGGTCGTTTGAGTGTCCCTATGAATTTTAGAATCAGCTTGTCAATTTCTACAAAGAAGCCAGCTGGGATTCTGATAAGGATGTATGTTGAATCTGTACATCAATTTAGGAAGTATTGTCATCTTAACAATATTAAGTATTTGTATTAGTCAAAGGGGTGCTGATGCAAAGTACCAGAAATCAGTTGGCTTTTATAAAGGGTATATATATTTAGGGTAAAATCTTACAGTTACAAGGCCCTAAAGAGCCCAACTCAAGGCTGCTTTCTCACCAAAGTCTGCTGCCACATGTTGAAGCAAGATGGCGGGTGATCTCTGCCTGGTCTCTCAGTCCTTCTCAGCTGCTCAGCTGCTCTGTTCTCTTCAGCTGCAAACTATCAGCAAAATGACTCATCTCTCTTCCCAGGACTTTAGCTGTTTGAGCCTTCTTTCTGTCACATGGCAGTACCAAAACGACCAAGTACTCTCCTTTTCCATATCTTCTTCTGTGTGTCCTCTCGAGTGAGTGTCCATTTATATCAGCCAACCAAGGGGGCAGGGGCTCAACCAGAGTCATGCCCTACTGACATCGAATCAAAAGCCCTAAATTGATTTAATCAAGTAAACTTAAAACCTTTGAATTTAATATTATGAAAGGGTATCATACCCAGAGGAACAGACCAGTTTACAAACACAATCTTTCCCTCTTTTTGGGGGATTCATAAATAATATCAAACTGCCACAGTATTTGACCCATGAACATAGGATGTCTTCCCATTTATTTAGATCTTCTTTAATTTCTTTCAACAATGTTTTGTAGTTTTCAGAGAAGTTTTTCACTTCTTTTGTTAAACTTATAAATATTTCTTTTTCTATGCTACTATAAATGAAATTGTTTTCTTAATTTCTTTTTTGAATTGTTCATTGCAAGTGTATAAAAATACAACTGATATCTGTATATTGATTTTGTATTCCACAACCTTGCTGAAATTATTTATTCTAATAGTTGTTTAGTGGATTCCTTAGGATTTTCAATATATAAGAACATGTCATCTATGAATAGGGATGCTTGTACTTCATCCTTTCCAATCTGGATGATTTTTATTTTATTTTCTTGCCTCATTGCCATGACTAGAACTTCCAGAATTGAAGTGGTAAGAGCAGATACCCTTGTCTTGTTCCTGATCTTAGGGAGAAATCATCCAACTTTCACCATTAATTATGATGTTAGCTGTGGGTTTTCCATATATGCCCTTTATTGGGCTGAGGAAGTTGCCTTCTATTCCTAGTTCAGTGTTTTTATCATAAAGAATACTGGATTTTGTCAAATGCTTTTATTCATATATTGAGATAATCATGATATTTGTTTTTAATTCTATCAATATAGTATACTCTATTAATTGATTTTCATTCAACAGCAGGGAAAATTGAGGTTTTGGCCAAGGTCACCCAGCAAATCAAGGGCAGAACCAACTTGGGATCCAGAGGCCCCTGGGCAGTGGGGCGAGCCGAGACAGGTCGTCAGGGACCTGTTTTCTGTTGCTGCTCACCCCCAGGCCCCAGTAGGTCCATGATAAATGTCTGCTCTAAATTGACCTGTACAGAGATGCCCACTTTGCACCCAAAGTGCTGGCTTGGGGAGTAGACAGAATTTTGTCCCTAGGGCTTTTCTCCTGCAGAGCCCTCACCACTGAAGGCTCCTGGCCAGGGCAGTCTGGCACTCCCCTTGGAGATGTGTGAAGAGCATTCACCAGCTAACGGTCTGGGGAGTCCTGTACCCCCAGGGCTCCTAGACTTCTTTAACCATGTGTATTAGTCAGCCAAAAGGGTGCTAATGTGAAATACCAAAAATGGGTTGGTCTTTATAAAGGGTATTTATTTGGGGTAGAAGTCCACAGATACCAGGCCATAAAGTGTTAAGTTTCTTCTCTCACCAAAGTCCATTGCCACGTGTTGGAGCAAGACAGCTGCTGACATTTTCCAGGGTACAGGCTTCTTGGTTTCCTCTCTTCCTGGGGCTGCGTTTCTCTCTGGGCTTAGCTCTTCTGGTTCTTCCACAAGGTCAGCTGTAGACTATCAGGCGAACGGCTCACTTCTCCTGGGGCCTTCTTTCCAACATCAAACTGCTTCTCAAAAACTGCTACTCAAAACTGCTTCTACTCTGTTCTTTGCCTTGCCTTTTATATTTGATTCCCCACCCACCAAGGGGTGGGGCTCAATGCCCTACTGATGTGGCCCAGTCGTAACTCAATCATGCCCAGATTAACAGATCAGTTTACAAGCATGATCCAATTATATTTTTGGAATTCATAATTACATTAAATTGGCCAATGGCTACACCATGGAACCCCTTATTTCTAGAAAATGCTCTAGGACATACTCTGGGAAGCCAAGCCAGGCAACAGCAGGCGGACTAATTGTGGCTGCCTGCCAAGGAAGGGAGGGCACAGGAACTGGGAGCTGGAGACCAGGGCTCCTGGCCCAGCTCTGCCACTAACCAGAAGGGGGACTATTTTAGTTTCCTAGGCTGCATAAGCAAATACCACAAAATAGGTCGGATTAAACAATGGGAATTTATTCTCTCACTATTTGGAGGCCAGGGAAACTGTCCAAATCATCATCAAGGCAATGCTTTCTTCCCGAAGACCAGCTGCCATCAGTCCTCGGTTCTTCTGTGACAAGGCACAGGGTAGCATCTGCTGGTCTCTCCCTTCTCTTCCAGGTTTTGTTGATTTCAGCTTCTTGCTTCTGTAGCTTTCTCTCTGCCTGAATTTCATTCTCTTATAAAGGACTCAAGTAATAGGATTAAGACCCATCCTGAATGAGGTGGGTCACACCTTAACTGAAGTAACCTTATCAAAAGAGTCTCCTTACAATGGGGTTCACACCCACAGGAAATGGATTAGATTTAAGTGTTTTTCTGAGGCACATACAGTTTCAAACCACAACAGGGACCTTAGGGAGTTTTCTGGGAGGATATTGCTCATTTCCTTTGGTGAATGCAAACCTAGCTTTCTGGTGTTACCAGTGGGGAGAAAGGCCGCAGAGAGTTATCCTTCTTTGTCTACCTCTGAGGATCGACTTCATAGAGGAGACAAGGGATAGATTTCCTCACACCTCCATTTGACAGATGGGAAAACTGAGGGCCAAAGAGGGGAATGGCCACATGGGGATCATGGGTCGCATGGGATTTAAGATGAAAGATCCCCCATTTCTTCTGCTACAGGCACTACCAGGGTTGGCTCTGAGCCGCTGGACAAGGACGGTGTGCAAAACCTGCTAATCTCGACACTATGCACACTCTTAGGCACATTCTCTCATTTAACTGTCTGCTAGAGTCAGCTCCATGTGAGCCGGGACTAAGTTTGTTCAATGCTGTAGTCCCCTAGCTCAGTGTCTAGCACAGAGTAGGCACTTAATTTTTTACTGAATAAATAGATAAATGAGTCAATGTAATCCTCCCAAAAATCCTATGAGTTAGGTACCGTTATTTTACAGATGACACAAAGAAATCTTGGGTTCGTTTGTTCATTCATTGATGCATTCGGCACCTGCACACTGCTCACCTGTTGTGTGCAGGCACCAGGAACATAAAGGTGAAGCCCCGACACTAGCCCTTGCCTTTGGGTTGACAACAGATGGGGCAACATCTAACTGATAAAGTAGGAACACTGGATCTTGGCCCAGGCTCTGTGCCCCCCCCCCTCCTCCTTAAAGGATATTTAAGTAATCCTTAGTAAGGATTTTTAAATATGTATAATGACTGGCACACTTACACTTCTTACCCACCACTTTCTCTCCCATTGAGGGGTTCTTTGGTTTTGTTCTTTCTGATTCTTCTGTGAGTTCCTTTGAATAGTTCAAGTATATGCCTAAATTCCTTTCCTTGTTAGTCCACCTTACACTATCCAATGCAAAAGAGGTCCAGATGCACACATTGGTACTTTCTCCCATCTTCCTTTTCCCTCCCAATTTTTGATTGCTGTATTTTTTAATTGTGGAAGTCTCTCTTGTTTTCCTTCTGGCTTTTCCCCAACCCCTTCCCACCAAGCTGTAGGCTGTCCTTGTCCACCGGGGATAGGGAGGGGGAGAGAACGCAGGTTGGGCAGGGAGTCCTGGCACTTACCAGCCAGAGCCATAGGGATGGGTCTGCCCTCTCTTGCTCTTCTCTTTACAAGAGAACAGTTACCAGGGAGGTGCTATCACCCAGCAGGTAAACCAGGGAACTTTGCAGGAAAACGAATCGGTTGGTCCCAGGTCAGGCCCCAGAGAGCCAATGTCAGCTAAAAATGGAAGCATGACCTTTCCACCAGCATTCGCCAGCTTCCCAGGGACTATGCCAGGCCCCTGCCGACTATGGGGAACAGACCCTGCCTTGCAGAAACTCCCAGTCCTCAAGGGAAACCCACCAGGACACAGGCAATGATACCCCCAAGCGGGCTGGGAGTCTGTGCCTCGGGCAGGCAGATCTGGGTTTGCAACTTCCAGCTGCCTTGTGACTTAGAGTAAACCCATTACCTCTCTGAGTCTCACTGTTGTTGCTCATTTCTTTGCTTTTATCTTCCAAGGCTGTCTTGCTGTCCCTGGTTTCTTTCATATCCCATCCTTGGTAATGTCCCCCTCCCTTACTTACCATGAGGGCCCCTTCCTTTTCTCCCCTCTGTTCTCTCCCCTCCCTCACAGAGGGCCCCCGCGCTTGCCTGATTCCTGCTGAGACGTAAGAAAGTCCTCCCTGAGGCTGCCGGTGGTCCCTGGGATTAAACAGGCAGCCGTTTGTGGAAGAGCCAGTGCTACCGCGACAGGCCCTTGGAGGAAAGTAAGGCCAGCCCCATTCCACAGAGGAGGACACGGGAGGGGGGGGGCTCGGGGAGATTCCGGGAACCTTCCTTACTCCGCAAGCCAGGCAGAGGCTGCCAGGCTCAGAAGCCCTCAGCACTGAGGAACAATCCTAAACGAGAAAGCAGGGGCGACATCCAGCACGTTCCTCCCCGTGGCTGCTTCGATGCTCTTTCTAAAAACGTTAATCCGCGCGCCCCCCTCCCCAAATCTTTCCGCTCATTTCTCTACTCCCTGTGTCCCGGGAGGTCTGCGTCCGCGGCCGCGTCCCCACGGCGAGCACAGGGCTGGGCGCTCGGACCCGGGGGGCGCGAGGCGGCGGCCGGTGGGCGGGGCGCGGGGCGAGTCCCTTCCCCTCCTCAGCCCCCGCCCGGCTCCGCCCAGCGGCCGCCAGGGGGACGCGCGCGGCCACCGCCCCGCGCCAGGCTCAGGCAACGCTCGGCCGCCCGGGTTGCTGCTGCGGCCCAGGCGAACCGAGCCCCGGGCCCGCCGCTGGGTGGGAGCCTGCAGCTCGCAACGACAGTCGCCGTGCCCCACCCCACGCTGTCCGCTCCCCGCGCCGCGCGGGGCCCGAGGAGGAGTGCCCCGAGCCCGCAGCCCGCACGAGCCGGAGGAAGTCGAGGTGCGCGTCTTGACCCCGGGGTTCGGGGCGGCGGAGCTCGGGCCGGGCTCTGTGTCGGCGGGGGTGGCCCCGCGGGAGACTGGGTTAGTGGAGCTGAAGGACGAGGTGGGGCCTGGAAGGACGCTGTGCCAGCTGCTACGGGTTGGGAAACTGAGGCCCGCAGAGGGAGGGAGGGGGAGCCGGCTTGCCAGAGACCCCTGAGTGAGCAG
This sequence comes from Tolypeutes matacus, assembly GCA_026826555.1. Classification (NCBI taxonomy): domain Eukaryota; kingdom Metazoa; phylum Chordata; class Mammalia; order Cingulata; family Chlamyphoridae; genus Tolypeutes; species Tolypeutes matacus. Next base: position 1,488,029 of record JAKSZT010037198.1, on the reverse strand, counting down.
GGGCCAAACCCCGAGGACTCCAGCCCATCTTCCTCTGAGCCCAGGCCACCAACCCCAGAGTTCCGGGGGCCTCTGCTCACTGTGACCCGTACCTGTGCCACACACTTTAAAGCGGGTCCCGCACGTCATCCTCACCGGCCCGGAGCAGTACGCCGCCTCCTTCAGCCTTTAGCCGAGGACGACCAAAGCTGGGGTGGCGGACGGCAGAAAGTGACCAGCCCAAGGTCGCCGAGACAGAAGCGCTGAGACCTGTTCTTGCCTCCCGGAGGAGGGCACTGCTGCCACCCCCACCCCTCCCGGGAATCCCGGTCCCCCTCCCTGCGAGCCCCCGCCTACCTGGGCTGGGGGACGTCCTCACTGCGAGGGCCACGGGCCTTGGTTTCTGGTGACCTCACCACTGCCCCCTGGAGGAGGAGGGAATCCTCCTCCAAGCCCCGCCCAAGTGCGGGGTCCAGCAGGACGAGGAGAGGCCTGGAGTCCACCTTCTGTCCGTGGGAGTGCAGGGCAGCAGGGGTGGGATGGCTTTGGGCCACCTTTCCCAGGGTAAGGAACATTCCTTTGCAGGAGGTGTTTGGGCAACTGCCGAGGTGCAGGCTCAGAGCCTGACAGCCCGAAGGCAGAGAGACTGGTGGGCCCAGGCCAGCTCGGGTCCCACTGGTGTGCCAGGCGCTGCTCTCCCAGCTCCCAGCCATGCGCTGCAGGCGACTGGGCCTAGGCCTGGGCTTCTGCCTGCTGGCTGGCGTGGGCCTCTGTGCCCTGTGGTGAGTATATCCAGCGGCGTCCCCTTTCCCCGGCTCCTTTCTCCCCAGTCTCATCCCCCAAGCCTTGATTCCTTCTTGGAATTCCAAGGTCCCACACACCTTGCCTGGTTCACCCACCCCCCAGCCCAGCCCCAGCCAGATTGAATTAGCTTCGGCTTTTGAATGTTGCCCTGTGTTCCCTCTGTGAAGCTCCTGGGGCTGCCCCTCGTGGGACTAGCCCCTGCCCCTGCCACCCCTTCTGTGTGGGCATCAAGAACACACACGGCCTGCACAGGGGGATGAAGTCCTGGACACCAGGCCCTGGGGTACAAGCAGGGAATTCTAGGATGCTTTGCCAGGCTCTGAGTTCAGCCAGACCTAAGGAAGGAGGGGGACCCTCCAGATGCACTTTTGGGGTGCTTCACTCCCCCTGATTTGTGCTAAGTGGATTTTTAATGTCTGGGGCCGGAAGTCAAGTCAACAGATGTTTTTCCTTTCCCAGGGTGTATGTTGAGAACTGGCTTCTGGTCTCCTATGTCCCCTATTTCCTCCCCTGCCCAGAGATCTTGTGAGTATGGGGATGGGAGAATTGGGAGGCCTGCAGACTGCCTGGAGTGGGGACAGAAGAGTTTTAAAGGTCACCTTGTCTGAGGATTCTGGTATCCGAAGCTCATGTTTCTGATAAGCATTCCAGGCATAACTCATAGTTGGACCTTGGCATAACTCTGTCACTTTTGCATTGATAAAATGGGATAGAAGAGGTGTGCCTCTTGGGCCACTGGGAGGATGGAGCAAGTGATGTGTGCGGCTAGCCTGGTGTGGCACCGGGCACATAGTAGATGCTTAGTTAACAGTGCTTTTAGGACTTTGACCATTTTGCTCAATTTTGTGTGCTAAGTGTATTTAAGGAATAAATTAGCATGTGACCAAAGAGCTCCCTACATAATGCATTTGACTTTTTGACAGTAGGAGTGAAAAAAACAGGGCAGTCAAAGGGGCATGTGGCTCCATGGTCTTGTTTTTTATGAGAGCTAAAGGATAAAGTTAAAAATCTGAATTATAGACTAGTAATTAACATGTTTTATCATTATAAACACAGAATATAGTAAAATAGGAAGCTGGAAAACAATAGATGAAAGAAAAACAGCAATAACAAACTCTCCGAGTCAGCACCACTCTGAGTTAAACTCCAATTCCGAAATTCATTGTTGTTTGCTTTACTTTTTAATTGAACAGATTATACATTTACATGGTTCAAAAAGCAAAATAACTGCCTGTTATTCAAAATACTTGTGATCATACTGTTTTTGCAATTTTTATGTTGTGTTCCCAGAATTGACTTCTTTTTTGGTGTGTGCTCACACTCTTCATTTTATTCCTCCTTGGGGCTGGTCATGATTCTTGAATCCCACCGCCAAGTGCTGGACATTCAGTTTGTTTCCAGTTTCCCAGTGTTATAGTTTGTGATGGGCAGCTTTGGATATAAAGCTTTTTCCATTTTAAAGATAATTTCATTCTGATCTCTTCATTAGATGGGTCAGAGGGTGTGGTCAGGTTCTGGAGCCATGTCACCAGATTGCTTTCTAAAAGGATGGAGCACTTCACACACTCACACATCCATGCCCGCCCCAGGAGGGCCCATCAGGATGGAACTGCCACTGTATTGCACCTGAGCAGTGCTGGGGAGTACTGGGAGACCTCATGAAAAACACAAACCACACTACCGTGCTGATCTGAGAGCCGGGAAATGGCTTCGCTTTGCTTTAGTTCCATTTCTTTGAATGCTAGCAAGGTCCTAGTTCCCCCACACGTTTTCCCATAAACTGAACTTCCTCTTCCATGATGTACCCGCTCAACCACCTTCTCTCTCTGATCTGTTTATGGATTCTCAATCATTGCTACTGGGCTAGCATATTTGCTGCAATTTTTGTTGCTTTTTTTTCCTTTCCAGCTTGTTTTTATTTTGATTCTCCTGAATCAAATTATTCTTATTGGTGGCGGTTGAAGTTTAAGCTCTCCTGCAGCTGTGGAGTGTGGGCTTGTGGGTGGCTAATTGCCAGGGACGTGTAGAATGCTGGGCTGGCCTCCTGGGGCCATTTCCTCTTCTTGCTTCCGACCACCTTTCTTGGAGCCCCAGAGAGCAGTGACTCAAAATGTTCTTGTTTGTGTTAAGTAGGGCAGAGGGCCAGTTTCATGAATTGACTTTAAAAGAATTGTTGGTTCGAAAGTATACACTAAAAAAGATGGAAAAACTTGAGGAACTGTAAGCCATCCCCTCTGTTTCCTAGGTCTGCCATGACAAATTACCACAAACTGGGTGGCTTAAAACAGCAGTAATTTGTTTTGCCACAGTCTGGAGGCCAAGAGTCTGAAATCAAGGTGTCGGCAGGGCTGCCCTCCCTCTGAGCCTCTAGGGGAGAAAACTTGCCTCTCCCAGTTTCTGGTGGTTCCTGCAGCCCTTGCGGTCACACAACTCCAAACTCTGTCCCCATCTTTACATGGCTTTCTCCTCCTCACTGCATCTTCTCCTATTCTGTTTTGTTTTGTCTTTTAGGAGGTACTGGGGACTGAAGGGGATCAAACCCGGGACCTCGTACATGGGAAACAGGAGCTCAACCACCGAGCTATGCCTGCTCCCTTTTTCTGTTTCTTTTTTTTTTTTTTTTTTTAAAGATTTTATTTATTTATTCATATATCCCCCCCTTGCTGCTTGTGCTCGCTGGGTCAGCTAACCACGCCATGCGGGCGGGCTTGCCTTCACCAGGAGGCCCCAGGAACCGAACCCGGGCCCTCCCATATGGTAAACGGGAGCCCTACTGATTGAGCCACAGCCGCTTCCCTTTTTTCTGTTTCTTATAAGGACCCTTGTCATTGGATTTAGGGCCCACCTGGATATTCCAAGGAGGATCTCATCTCTAGACCTTAATGACATGTGCAGAGACCCTTTTTCCAAATAAGATCAGATTCACAGGTTCTGGGAGTTAGAATGTGGACATATCTCTTTGGAAACCACCATTCAATCCATTACACCGCCATATAGGACATATTGGAAATCAGCAAATGAATTAATGATAACTGTCTCATCACGTGGCCCAATCCTTGGGAGCACCTGCCTTGGGACCCTCGACCTCAGGCCACTTCTGGGGCTGACACTACTCACTGGGTGACTTGGGCAGACCTTTCTCTTTTCGGGGCCTCAGGTACCCCACTGTGGAATGACTTTGCAGAAGGGTTTGTTGTCCCTGTTTTAAGGGTAAGGGAACTAAAGCTGAGAAGTCAAAGGTCTGGGCCCAGGTCCCTCAGCCAGTAAGTGGCAGAGTCAGATGCAAGACCAAGCACCTATCCCTGCAGCCCTGGCCACTTACTTCCTCAGGGACCCACTTCCTTTGTGCTCAGTCTGACATCTGTTGACGTGAGTGGAGGCTGACCAAGGCAGTCTGCTTGCCAAGAAGGAGTCAGGAAGCCCGGCTTTCCTGAGTGCTTGCTCCATGCTGGGCGTGGATTAAGAGTTCCTCATTATCTAGTTTAATTTTCACAGCAACTCTCAGGGTTAAGAATGGTTGGAGTCAGGGTAAGTAACTGAGCTAGATAGAAACAGAACTGGGTTCCAGGGGCCTTTGCAGCATCTCAAGCCTTCTAGCCAATGCTGGGATCCTACAGATCAGCCCGGCTGACAGAGCATCTCTTTTTAAGCCAAATGGTACTAGGTTCAAATCACAGCCCTGCCACTCAGGCAGTGACTCTGGACTTACCACTTCACTCTCTTATGTAGAGTGGGTGGAAGTGGGATGAAGGTTCAAGAGAGTCTGCATGGAACCTGGGGGTGCCTGCCCCACAGTGGGGGAAGGTGGGGATTGATTTCAGCTACACCGTTATCCGTGTGCTAAGTATCTCTGCCCCCACTCCCTGCACTAACATCTTTTTGCTTCTGCTACCAGCAACATGAAGCTTCAATACCTGGGAGAGAAGCCACTCCAGTCCCTGGCACAGTAAGGAGACAGTTATTTTCTCCATTTGTGGCCCCTGGCATGGGGGCCATCTCCCCTCACCCTGACCCTTCTTGGTTGCAGGTCACATTACCCTCAGCCCAAGTTGCTGGAGCAGAGGTAGGTGCTGATGAGGGCTGGTGCACAGAACAGTGAATTCTGGAATGTGGGAGGATGAGGGTCAGCAGAGCTCTGATTTATAAACTGGGGTGATGGAGATAGAGACGTCAGGGTAGCCTTGGGGCCCAGGGACTCTGGAACTGTGGAAGGGCACAGGCTGGGTGGGAGTCAGGGACTTGGGTGGGCTCCTTTCCTTGCTGTGCCACTCACTGTGTGGTCTTTGATAGGTTACCAAACTGCTCTGAACTTTTTCTTTTTTTTTTTTTTTTTTTAAGATTTTATTTATTTATTCATTTATCCCCCCCTTGCTGCTTGTGCTGGCTGGGTCAGCTAACCACGCCGTGTGGGCGGGCTTGCCTTCACCAGGAGGCCCCGGGAACCGAACCCGGGGCCTCCCATATGGTAAACGGGAGCCCTACTGATTGAGCCACAGCCGCTTCCCTGAACTTTTTCTGTACAAGGTAGATAATAAGGGGTCAGGGGACCAGGTAAATGCTCCCATATAGTAGATGCTCAATTGCTTGTTAATGATGGCATTAGCATTGTTAGGGCCCTTTTTGATAACCCCCATTTATTAAACACTTACCAGGTATGTGAAACACATGTGCACCATCATTTAGGCCTCACGTGGAGGCCACAAGGTGATGAGAGCGCGTATTAACTGAGCACCATGGGATGCTCGGCTCTCTAGACATTGTATGTGCATTAACTCCGGCTTCTCCCAGCCATGCTAGGAGTAGCTCTTATTAACCCCACTTTCCACGTGGAAACTGAGGCCCACAGAAGGGATGAAGTTGGCCCAGGAAACACAGAGTGCGTGACAGAGCCAGACTGATAATCAGGCTTTCTGGAGACAAGCGGGTCTGGGAGGATCTCAATCCCCCATGGCCTCTCCTGCTGCCAGGCCCACAGAGCTGCTGACGCTCACGCCCTGGCTAGCACCTATCGTCTCCGAGGGAACCTTCAACCCGGAGCTTCTGCAGCACATGTACCAGCCGCTGAACCTGACCATTGGAATCACAGTGTTTGCTGTTGGGAAGTGAGTCTTGGGCAGTTGGTGGGGGGTGCTCCTCCTGAGTCACCGGAGCTTACAGACAGGACTGGGACACGGACCCCATTAGGAGACCATGGAGGCTCTGAGCCAGATGCGGAGCAGAGGGGAAGGTAGAGAGTGTAATAGGGGCAGTGAGGGTGGGGGGCTTCCTGGAGGAGAGGGCTTGGCATGGGGTCAGCACTTAGTGAGTACCCAGTCAGGGTCCTGCTCTGGGGTGGTAGATGTTGATGGGGTTATTGTGACCAGGTACACCTGCTTCGTCCAGCGCTTCCTGGAGTCCGCCGAGGAGTTCTTCATGCAGGGCTACCGCGTGCACTACTACATCTTCACAGATAACCCTGAGGCCATTCCCCACATCCCGCTGGGCCCCAGCCGGCTCCTCAGCGTCACCCCTATCCAGGGTCACTCTCGCTGGGAGGAGATCTCCACCCGCCGGATGGAGACCATCAGTCAGCACATTGCCAAGAGGGCACACCAGGAAGTGGACTACCTCTTCTGCCTTGATGTGGACATGGTGTTCCGGAACCCTTGGGGTGCTGAGACCTTGGGGGACTTGGTGGCTGCCATTCACCCTGGCTACTATGCTGTATCCCGCCAGCAGTTCCCCTACGAGCGCAGGCGAGTTTCCACTGCCTTTGTGGCAGACAGCGAGGGGGACTTCTATTATGGTGGGGCGGTGTTTGGAGGGCGTGTGGCCAGCGTGTACGAGTTTACCAGGGGCTGCCACATGGCCATCCTGGCAGACAAGGCCAATGGCATTATGGCAGCCTGGCAGGAAGAGAGCCATCTGAACCGCCGCTTCATCTCTCACAAGCCCTCCAAGGTGCTGTCTCCTGAGTACATCTGGGATGACAGGAAACCTCAGCCTCCCAGCCTGAAGCTGATCCGCTTTTCCACACTGGACAAAGAGACCCAGTGGTTGAGGAGCTGACAGCAGAGCAGGGGCTGCCGTATGTCAGGACCCAAAAAGCCGTAGCCCAATCATCCCAGCAATGCCAACTTGCACTGGTGCCTCACTTCTCCAAGCCATAGGTGGGGACTAGCCCTGCCCTGCCGACCTCTCAGTGTGTCAGGAAATGGATGTGGACAGACCTTTGAGAGCTGTAAACGGTTGTGCACACAAGAGAAGAACACAAAAGACCACAGTAATAAGACACTAGAATGTTTGGGCAGGAGGAGGGGGCATTAGGCAGGCCCTGGCAGGCCTCCCAGAGCAGAGGTGCCCTCAGGGTTCAGGGGCAATCTCCAGCCCTACTCACAGTGCCTGACAATCCACCTCGCTCCCTCATTTGCTGAAGGTGCCCTTAAAGTTAGGTGCACTTCTAACACCTTAGTATGAAAGGATCCTGACCCCCTTCTCTGGAGGAAGGGATCCAGAGAACTGTGAGGCCCCAAAGCCACGTGTGGCCAATTCCTCTCCTAGTATCCTGGAAGCAGCCTTTGAAATAGGTAAGGTCTAGGCTTTCTCTGGTTTCAAATCCCACCTGTACCCAGTGGTGAGCCATACTCCCTAACACTAGCCTTTGTAAGGGGATCTCAGGCAGATAATCCCCTTCTCACCTGTAATAAAGGTAGCGTGTGCTAGGGACCCTAATCGTGGCTTTGTCTACCTCACGTGTGTTTATCTGCTCTGCCAGTGTCTGGAGATACAGGCAGCCTGGATTTTGAACTCAACTTGCAGTGGGGGGGGGTAGGGGGGTGTGTACAGTTATTCAGAAAATTTGGGCTAAACAGTAAAGCTTTACTGTTGTTGTTTTATTGGGTAAAAACATGCTGACTAATCACACTCAACTGAATAAAAGGAAGTAGAACCCACTAGCTGGAGATAAAAGCTGGAGGTGAGAGGCTCCAAGTAATGGTGAGTGCAGGATTAGAAAAGGTGAGAGGGGCCTTGCCAGCCTGAAAGTAGAGAGATTTCAGAGGCCCACAGTGGTTCGTCCTGCCTGGTAGGACAGAGGAGGGGCAGGCTTCAGGGCATGGTTGCCTGGGGACAGGATCATCCCTGGAAGAAGAAGGTAGAGGGTGGTGTTCCAATGCTGTGTCTACACTGGGGCTGACAGGTGCCCACCTATCTGGCCACCCTTGGCAAAGCTGAGGTCTAATCCTGAGTCACTCTTCCCTGTAACCTGTTGTTTAGCCAGTAAGTGGGGACAGATATCAAATCTGGATGAATGGGATGGCCAGGGTGAGGAGATAGCCTGGAAGGAAGTGGAATCAGGGAGAGGACCTGGGGTCCTTTCTGAGCAGAGGGGCTAGGATAGGGCCATGGGGAGAAACTTCCAGGGTTATCTGGGACTTCCCTGGGGGACGGAGTAGCCTGTGATGCAGGGGCTTGTAGAAGTACAGGCCCTGCCTTCAAGGAGCTTCCAGGATGAAGCATGGAGGGCCTCTTGGATGTGGAGAGCAGGAAAGATGCTGGACGAGGGGGCCCAGGACCCTGGGCAGCTCCCACCTCACTCCCAGCAGGACTCCACGCCCAGACATAGCAAGCTCAGTGGGACCAGCCTTTTCCAGACCCAACTGATAGGCCCTTCCTCAGACTTGGCCATAGGCCCCTGGGAATGAATCCTCATCCCAAGGTGCAGCCTTCAGGCATGTTGAGTGAATGGCGAAACTCAACTCCTGGAACCAAACCAGGATCAAGGGCTCTTTCCAGAAGGGCCCTGGGGGGATGAGGCCAGAGCTGCTCTATGTATAGGAAGAAGTGCCGAGGTGGGGTTGCGGGGGCTGACCGAGCAGAGACAGGCAGCCCTCAGCCCCTGTGCAGACAGGATCAGTCTGAGTTTTGTGTAACTGCAACACCAATGTTGCCTAAACAGATCAAAGTTTTATGGCCTCTAAAGCTTTTAAAATTTGCAAAGTACCTCTTTATGCAAAATTATAAATACAAATGCATGCAGCCCCACTTGTAATGGGCCCCTGTATCTTAATCATCGGGTCCATTTTTCATGGTCAAGGCCTCCCTCCCCTCATGGTACAGTCCAGTATTACCCCCATGGCCTATGGGGCCTGACCCAGCACACCAGTGCTCACGCTGCCCACCAGTCAGGCTGCTCTTCCCACCATGCCCATCCCACCACCTGCACAATTCCAGTGACTCACTGTGCTGTCGACTCCTCCAGGAAGCCTGTCTTGATGTGCCCCCTCTGGAGTGGGTGCCTCTCTGTGTTCCCATAATACCTCCTCCTCGTCTCTGTGTCAGCATTTCCCATGTTGTTATGCCCAACTCTGCCCCTCCCCAGCTGTCAGCTCCAAGAGGGCATGGACAGTGCCTGACACCCTCTCCCATGGGGCCGGACACCCAGGAGGCACTCCATGAAGGTTTGTTGCAGGCAAACCCCAGGAGTGGGGAAACATGCTTAGGAGTCACTCCCTGGGTCCCAGGGGTAAGGATCAAATGACTTTGGGGCTGGGGGCCCCCTGGGCATTGACCCTTCCTGGACAACTATTTTGACAAGTAGTCAGCCCTGGGCCTTCCGTCCAACATGCCCACCCCTGGGAGCAGGCAGACGGCCACCACTGCATCCACACTGTACAAAGGAGGACACTGAGGCAGGCCTGCTTATCCACGTGCCTGGCAGGGCAGGTGGACAAAGTGCCCACTAAGCTACCTCTTGCTCTGGGATGCTGAGGCTCTGACAAGACAGCCCAGGTTGTGTCTTCCCGCTCACCCCCAAACTCCGTGACCCCCTGCTCCTCCACCTGGCACTCTGAAACCTGTGTGATCTAGTCCAGATGCCCTTCCCAGCCCCCCTGACCCTCACTAGAGCCTTTTTAACCCTGGGACCAGGTCAAGCCCTTGCCCACCTCAGCCCCCTGCCTTCATTGCTCTTCCCCAAAACCCACCCATCCATGTTGGACTTGCCGTCAAGGCTGGGCTCAGACCACCACGTCAGGTCACTTGGGGAAAAGACAGCCTTCAGGGTCAAACTGACCTGGGTTCAGACCCACAGCCGGTCCACATCATAGCCCTGTGACAGGCAAGTAATGTTGTGACATCTCAGTTTCCTTGATTGCAACATGGGGTCAGTGACTGACCACATGAGGATGTGCTGAAGGCACCTAAAGAGCTTGGCCCTCAGGAAGTCTGCCTGGCTGAGGGAGCAGATCCCACCGGACAAGACAGCCAACCAGCAGCAGCAGGAAGGGTAATGGGGGAGAGGGGCAATTCTGAGTCCCACGTTTGGGGACCTTGAGTGCTGGGGCTGTGTGCTCATCTAGAAAATGGAGCGCTGTCACTGAGGGCCCACGAGGGGCTTCCTGACAGCAGCAACTGCCCCCACCAACACTCGCTCAGCCCCAGTGGTCCACCCTGCCTTCACCCTGGGCTCCGTCTGGCCCCTCTCACACCAGCTGGGGCTCAGCTACGGAGAGGCCGGCCCTCAGACACCCTGGGTCCTGTCAGCAATGACAGGGAAGGGGCGGCCTGGCCTTCTCCCCTGCCCGGACTGCCAGCTGCCCTGCATGCAAGTCGGCCCTGACACCAGTACCTGCAAGTGCCATTGAGATACCAGGGCGGCGAGGTGGGGGAGGGGGGAAATTCGGTGGCTCCGGCTTCTCCAGGCCGTCCAGGCCCACCCGGCCCAGCTCCCGGGGGCTCCCGCCTGGCTGTGCTGGGCGTGGCCCCGGAGTCCCAGGTGGCGAGGCGGACCCTGCAGGGAGCCGCCAGGCGCACAGGGATTGCCTGGGATCCGCCGCTGCCGGCGGTCGGTGCGGTGCGCGTGCGCAGCGAGGCGGGGCTCAAGTTCACGTCCTGGCCACAGGCCGGAGCCGGGCCGCGTTTGCACGCTCAACTGTGGCCACGAGGCCTGGCTGCCCCACCCGCAGTGTCCACCCTAACACAGGCAGGCCCGTGCGCGCTTCCCAGGCCTCTCCCACGAGCCCTCTCAGTGCGGCCCCCGCCCCTCTCACCTGCGGGGCGGGCTGGGGCGGGCTGGGGCGGGGCCGAGGCGGGGCCGCGGCTCTCCCCACCCTCCCCCTCCCCCTCCCCACTCCCAGGCAAGAGCCGGGGGAGCCCGGGCAGAATCGAGTAGTGGGGCCGGAGCGACCGGCTGCGACGCGCAGACAATGGGATTGGCTCTGGGAGCCGCGGCAGCTCAGGCGGCAACGAGGGGCGCTGAGCCCCGGGTCCAGCCAGGGCGGGAGGCCGCGCCATGAGTCCAGCAGCCGGGCGCCCCCCTGCGCCGCGCGCGGGCCGAGGCGAACGGCCGCTGAGAGTCCGGGGCCCCTCCCTTGGACCGGCGATGAGCTGCGGAGGCTGAGGATGATGGTAGATTGCCAGGTAAGTACCCCGCCCGACCCAGCCAGCGGTCGGAGGTGGGGGGAGGCCCACATGCCCGATGCCCACACCCCGTCCAGTGTGGAGGGGGTCTGGCACCGCGTCCTCGCTGAGCGCGTGCTTACGCAATCCCTCGTCCAACCCGTCACTGTACAATTGGGAAACTGAGGTCCAGAGAGAGGCAGACTGGTCCAGGGCACACGGCGGGCAGAGTCTAGAGGAAGAGGTAGGGTTCCAGGCTCCTAGGCCCTGGGCTCAGCGCTCTCCCGTAGAGTTTGCTTTGGGAATGGGAGCCCCTTAGATCCTGGGGGACCCCTGCTCCCACCCTTTCCTGGTGAGGCCGTTTTCCTCTTGGCATTCCCAAATGCTCACAGGTGCATGCGTACACACACACGTACAAAGATTTCACAGGTGAAGACCATGGGGATGAGTCAGGAGAAGTGGGTATCAGAGAAGTGACAAGGAAGAAAGAAGAGGCTGGAGGCAGCTCTGCCGTGGGACAGTGGCATCCAGTCCCCTAGCAACATGTCGATGAACCCTGTAGCATGAGGAAGGAGGGAGATGCCAAGCTGATGGGCAGGGGCATCCCCAAGGTTTCCAGGGGTCCACCTGGGTCAGGGCCATCCCCATGTCCTCCCCATGAGAGGACAGGGCCTGGGGTATACAGTCCATTGCTCTGGACACCTAGAACTAGTAGGATTCCCCCCAGTGTTGAAGAGGGCTACAGGAGAGAAGGTCTCAGTTTCCTCCTCTATAAAAATTGGGGTGCTTAGAATGGGTAACCTCAGGGGTTGCACAGGCACAGAGACATGTCAGTCAGCCTTGGTTCTCCATAAGTGACCCACTGCTCTCTACCTTTTTTTATTCTCTTGAGGTCTTCCAAACAGAGAGAGGCTTGGGGGCTTGGAGACTAAGGACTTGGGGTAGAACAGAACATGGTAGAGCACTGAACCACGAGTCCTTGTTGAGCCTTGAGGTCCTAATTTGGTGTGAGAATGGAATTATTGCCCTGGCTGTGATGAGGATACCTCATGAGTGATTTGGGCACCCCAGTGCCAGTGGAGGGAAAGAGGGGGTCAGGAGAGGCCTCCAAGGTTCCTTGCATCACTGGTGGAGCCTACAGGTCCTGCTCCTTTGCTCCCTGGGGCCAGAGAGAGGCTCTGCCGTGACAACACCAGAACAAAGGTGTGTGTTTTGTTTTGTGGTTTTCCTGTCTGGGGATGCAGTGCTAGCGCTGGTCACTAGGGGGCGGGCAGCCTCTTCTCCCAGCTGTGCCCACTGTTCTTTGCTGGAGCAGCTGGAGCAACTGGAGCCCATCTCCACAATCTGAACTGGGCAGAGGCTGGTAAAGGGCCTCCGAGATCATCTGTTATTCATTCAGCCACTCTGCCCCAAGCACTCACCCTGCACCAAGCTCCGTGCTCGGTCCTGGGTGTGGAGTGAAAGAATCCCTGTGGCCCTGCCCATCAGGAGCTCACCGTCTTTAGAGAAAGCTAAGCAGGGTGCTGCGAGGAGGGCTAGGGGACCACCAGGTGGGAGGGCCCGGAAGGACACATTGAGGCGACCCACTGCGACCAGAATGACAAGAGGAGCCAGCCCTGCACACATGTGGGAAGAGGGCACTTGGGATAAGGCACAGCAGGGAAGAGTCGGAGGCAGGGGGAGTTTGGTCAGAGAAGAGGGTAGGGAGGCACTGGAGTGGGCGGAGCGGGCCCTGGAGGAGGGGAGGGAGGAGGGCAGGGCCAGGTCCTGGGACTAGGTGGATTGTATGAATTATCTGTTGCTGTGTGACAACACCACCACCCCAAAACTTAGCGGCTTGAAACAACAAACATTTATTATCTCAGTTTCTATGGATAAGCTTGGCTGGGTGCCTTTGCCTCAAGGCCTCCCTGGAGGCTGGGGCTGCACTGTCTCCTGAGGCTCCGTTGAGGGAGGGTCTGCTTCCAAACTCACGTGTTATTGGCAGGATTCGGTTTCTTGTGAGCTGTTGGACTGAGGGCCTTAGTTCCTCTCTGAGTGTTGGCTAGCATGCTCTCTCACTCTTTGCCCTGTGGGCAGCTCAGGACATTGCAGCTTGCTACCCCAGGGTGAAGGCTCTGAGAGGGAGAGAACACCAAAGAGAGCAAGCAAACTAACTGGAGGTCACAGACTTTCTGTAACCACGTCTTGGAAGTGGCATCCCATCACTTTTGCTGTATTCTGTTCATTACAGCAAGTCACTAAGCCTAGTCCACACTCAGAGGGAGGGGATTACACAATGTGTGTATCGGGCAGGGATCACTGGGGGCTGTGGTGGAGGCTGCCCACCATGTAGACCGAGATGAGGCACTTGGGTCTAATTCGAAATGCAAAGCCATTGGAGGGTTTCATGTGAGAGGGTGACGATATCTGACTTTCATTTCATTTCAACCTCTCCTCCCCGCCAGGTGCACACCTGGAAATGAGTTCAGGAGGGGAAGTGACTTTTCCAGGGTCACACCACCAGAACCCAGCCCTATTTTGCTGCTTCCCACCTCTTCTTGTCATTCTTCCATATCTAAGTTTGTGTGTTAGCTGCATGTGAGACCAGCCCACAGGTTTTATAGATATTATCTCACATATACCTCTTGATGGTCCTAGTAAGTAGATGCTAGAATGATCCCCAGGTACAGGTGGGGAGCTGAGAGCCACAGTGACTTGTCCAGAGTCCCAGAGCTGGTCAGAGGGATGAGCCAGCTCTGTCTTCTCCAAGCCAGGGCCTTGGCTGCCCCCAGGGACGGTGAGGAGGACTGTTGGCATCACATTGTGCAGCTCCCAAGATGGCATGGGGGATGAGGGGCCTTTGGGCAGGTCTTGTCAGAGAAAGGGGCCAAGGTAGGGGCAGGTGATAGACTTGGTGGCCAAGATAACACCATGTCCTCCCTCCCAGGCATCCCCAGCTGCTCCTGGGGAGAGGGGGAAAGCAAATGGCTTTACCTTTCTGAGCCTCAGAGTCCTGAAATATGGAAATGGTTGGCTGTCCCAGCTCACGGGGTGTGGTGCCTGTGAGCACCTGGCAGTTCCTGCAGGCACCTGGCAGCTCCTGCCTTGGGGCTCTCCTCTGTCACTCTCCCTGAGTCACTTTACCCCAAGACTGCTGACCCTTGATTTTTACAAACCTCTGATTGTGGAGAAGTGGCAGAGGAGAGAATCTGTTCATTCATTCCATTGGCACATGGATTGAGGGCAGGAGACATAAATAACCCTAAGAGGTGGTTTCTGCCTCAGTCATGGGGGCCGGGGGGGGCAATAAGGACAATCCAGAAAGCTGCCAGGGAATGAGATGGTGTTCATTTGGGGACTGGGGGTTGGGGAGACAGGGCGGAGAGTGATTCTGGAAGGAAGTGTTCTTTGGTCTGGGTTGATTCGGGCAGGGAAGGTGTGATGGTGAAGGTGAGGATATACTTCAGGGCTACTACTTTTTTTTTTGTGTGTGTGTGTGTGTGTGGGTAAAAATCACAATACAAACCAATATTGGTAAAATGATATATAAATATATATGCATATATGTGCACTTGCTTACATAAATGTTATTTTTTTAATATATATTTTAAAAGATGCTTAGGTTATATAAATGTTACACAAGAATTACAGGGATTTCCATGTTCCTCACCTCCCACACCTCCCACAACATCCCACACAATCATCTTTCATTAGTGTGGCACATCACCTGCAATGGATATACACAGCCTGGGGCCTTGCCACCAAGCATGGACCATAGTTCACATTGTAGACCACACTCTCTCCCACACTCTCCCACACTCTCTTCCACAGTTCTGCATGCTATATGCTGACGTAAAATGGCCTATATCTGTCGTCGTAATGTCACTCAGAATAATTCCCAAGTCCTGAAAACAGGGCTAGTACTATTAAACACTGCCCTGAGCTCCAGCCTCACTGCCCCAGGAGGTTACCCTCGTCATCACTGGTTCCTGGGGCTCTGCCTGGAACATTGCATTGTGTACACTTAGTTGGGGTGGCAGAGGCTGTGGTTGGCCTAATGGGGGGCGTTGGGGTGATTCTCCTCCCAAGGGCCAAGTTCCCTGTGCCCATGGGGATGGGGGATTGCTGTTGGGATCCGAGACTGTCTCAGGGAAACCAGCTGCCAGCGAGGGGTATGGGCTGTGTGCGTGGAGCCTGGGTGGTGGTCTGTCAGGAACAGCCCTGCTTCCCTTGCTTGTTACGTTCTGGTGGCAGCACCAGCAGGTGGCACCGTGACCTCCTACATGGACATCTCTGCCCTGCATTAAGCACCTACTGTGTGCCAGGCCCTGCTCTCAGCACAGGCTTCACCAGTGGAGAAGAGAGACAAACTGTCACCTTATAGTTGCAAAGACAGGAGGAGATGACAGAACACTTAACTGTGAACAGACTAGAAGAGCAGTCATTTCAGGAGTGACATGTGCTCTGGGCAAAATCAAACAGGGTGGGGCCACTGGACAGTAACTCGGTGGCAACGGTGGATTAGAGGGCAGGAGGCCTCCTCATGGAGGTGACCTGAGTGATGAAGGGGACCACATACTGAGTTATGAGGTGTCAGAGGAACCAAGAGGAAAGCAGGGGAGAGTGGTAGAGGCGAGACATGCAGGGGTCAGAAGTTTGCATTTCAGTCTTCACCTGGGAACTGAGATGGCCCTTCTCAGTGATTTCAGGGGCCCTTTCAGCTATGGTTACATGTGTGGTTTCAAAACAGCTCTCCTGTTACTACAAGGTAGACTGTGAACCCCAGGTCTGGGGGCAGTTCATGAGAGAGGCAGCTGTAGGGGTGGTAGGCTGTCTGTTGAGGGGTCCTTTCCCCAAAGAGTCTTGCCATAAGAGGGTCAGGGATACTTGGAGTGCCACCACTGCTGCACTTGGCAGGGTTCAGCATTGTCCTCTTAGACTCGTCTTTTGGTATATGAAAACAGGAGAAGGGGCAATCAGGGGCCGAGGAGCAGGGATCCTAGGTCCCTCCACTGCAGAGTGGGCTCAGTGAGATGGAGCAAAGTGCTTATTGTGGTTCTGGTCTAGGGAACAGAAGCCCTTTCTTACTGTCATCCCCAGGGTGCTTCTAAACCCCATGAGGCCCCTTCCATGCTGAGCTCCTGGGGACCCCTCTCCCCCCAGGCCTCTAGTCCTTGTCAGCCAGTTCACTGGTTGATTCACACATCAGACACACATCAAGGGCTTCTGTTTGCCCAGCCCTGTGCTTTCCTGGGGGTGGGGGGGCAGGCGGGGAGATGAGGCAGTAGAAAAGAAAGGCCAAGAGCAGGGACATGGGAGGGCAGCAGGTATATGGAAAAGGCCCTGGGCTGGGAGCCTGGGGATCTGGTTTTCAGTGGCTGCAGGTTGAGGTGAATCCCTGTCACCCCTCCAGCTATGGGGCCCCACTCTGCAGAGTTCTTCCCAGGCCACTTACACACCTCATGCCACATGCTCAGCCTGCTGTATCTCACTGCATCTGCCTGGCACCCTGTGAGATAGGTACCACGACCTCCTTCACTTATGGGTGGGGAAACTGAGGCACTGAAAGCTAACGTGACTCCCATAGCTAGTTAGTGGTAGAGGCTGGTGGGTGCACAGTTCACCTGTGCAGACAAGCCTGGGAGGGGTTGAGTGCAGGTGCTGGGGTTGCATTCCTTCCAATTACAGGGGACTTCCAGCAGGCAGGGCTGGGCTGGGCAACCCCAAGGTGATGGTTAAGGGCAAAAGTGAAGATGTAAACAAAACTGATGAGCCCTTTCCTCCTCTCCCTGCCTTAAAGAAAGACTTGAACTCTGGTCTCTTTTGGGGGTGTTTTGGGTATTTGAGCCCCAAATATTCTTCTTCCTGCCACCCTCCATGAAGAGAAAGGGGAATAGATGGCTGAGCCCTTAGGGTAGGTCCCTGAAGCTGGAGGGTGGAGTGGGTACAGCTTATGGAACCTCGATATCCCCTCCCAGGCAGCCAATCCAGGGAGAAGGGTTGGAGGAGAGAGGGCATGGGAAGCTGTGCTGCATCCTCCTAAAAATGACAAGCCCCAGAAGGAGGGAGAGTTCCCATGGCAACTCAGAGCAGTTGCATAGCAACTGTAGGGCCCCCAAAATACTTGCCTGCAGGAAGGCATTGGGGTAGATGCTCTCTGATAGCACTTACGGCCATTCCCTAAACGCCTATGTGTGGCCCTTAGCTGCCACAGTCATGTCCTAAACGCCTTGGGTTGATTCCCCCACCCCCACCCTGCCAGGGCCCAACAGCCCCCAACCCTGGATCCTTCTTCAGGGAAACCCCAGTCTACACCCGCTTCATTTCCTCTCCCCTCCCTACCACCCCATCCTACCAGCCACCAGGCATCAGGCAGTCCCCTAGCAACAGAAGCCATTTCCTGGATACCCGAGTGACATTTGTCAGCAGAATGGCAGAGAATGAGGGGTCAGAGAGCACGGTGGGAGAGGCCGGGCACAGTGCCTTGTGCTTCTCACCCCCTGAACCCTGCAGCCCTCAGTTCCCTCCTCAGCCCTGAGGCGAGAGGGCAGGGGCAGGGTATGGCTGGGGTGGGTAAAACTCTGGAATAGGAGACTGCAGTTCTAGGCCAGCTTTGAGGCTGACTAGCTGGGTGCCCTTCCCGCTGGCCTCGATTTCCCCAGCTATGGAGAAAATATCCGCCTCCAGGTTATAGTTAGGGTTTAAGGAAGTGGGACCCCCTTTAGTGGCTGCCTTAATTGTGGGCCCCGGTGCTGGGACACTGCAGAGAGCAGCGAAGCAGGTGAGAGCTGTGTCCAGCCGGGGAGGGAGCAAAATGATGGAGCCCCTTGACACCAGGACAGGGCACGTTTGGTGGAATGTGGGGAGGAGGGGAGAGGACAGGTGGGGACTGGATGGTGAAGCAGGTTGGACTTTGGAGCCTGGGAAGGTTGTGAGGCTCAGTTGCTTTCAGAAGTTCTCTCCAGGGAGGGCTGTGAGAGGTGGACCTGTTGGTGACAACCCCCCTCCAGGAGGGTTTCTGGGTGCCCTCAGGGAGCCAGGGCTCTAGTCTGACCTGTGCCTTTTACTCAGTGTGACCTTGGGCTGTAACTTCACCTCTCTGGCCCTCAGTCACTCTAGCAAACGGGAAGGGGGAGACCCTCTCTGTCCTGTGCCGCTGTCTTGAGTGCTCGGTCGTTGGCAGCTGTGTTCCATTTGCGGGGACTGCAGCGTGCATTCCACGTGGTGACGCGGTGACCGCCCAGCAGCCCAGGGTTCCCGCGCCGCAGGGGGAGGGGCGGGGCGGAGGCAGCACAGACAATGGCCCCGGCGGCCTCAAGTCTCCCCCCTGGCGCAGGGCACGGGGGTGCGGACGGACGGGCTGGCGGGGAGCTGTGGGCCCGGGGCCCCGGTGCCCAGCGTGGATGGGCAGCTTGTCTCTGCTGGCCCTGCCCGGCGCCAGCCCCTCGGAGGGGCATGTAGCCGCGCCGGTGGCGTCCTGCATCCCCAAGGCGCTGGTGCAGTCTGTGCCTGTGTTCATGCTGGACAGCCATGTGAGCCTGCGAGCGGCTGAGGTGAGAGGGCTCGGCTCGGCCGGGGTCTCAGCAGCTCCAGCCTGCGGCCCAGATAGGAGGGGGCAGGAATCCACAAAGGCAGGAAGGAACAAAGAGGGGCACAACCTCCCTGCCCCCCCCCCCCCGTGGCCGCTGACACTAAGGACAGCCCCACCCTCTGCGCCTATTCTCCCACTCCTGTGAGTTCATAATTAATGGAATGGAGACTGCAGGATTGTAGGATAAGAGGTCTGCCCTGGGGCTGGAGGGTACCCCTTCTGGGTTGAGATCCCAAATTGGTTCCCCCCCAGAGGGCACAGGGTCTCTTTTCTGGACACCACCTGAGAACCCAGGTGTGCCCACCTGACTTGTGTATGCTGGATGGGGACAGGGAGTAGATGGTCCTGTCCAGTTGAGACACAGGACCTTTGGCCAGTGAGTGGCCCTAAGTCCCAGAACTTAGCTACCCCTCTCAGCCCCACCCCTCTTGGGACTTCACCTTGGCCCTAGAATGTCTGTCCCAAGAGACTGGCGGTGGGGAGAGGGGTGGGGAGTCAGTCCTTCCACCTGTACCTGTCCAGTTCAAAAATGGGAGCGTAAGAATGTGTATGGGAGAGGGGATGGTGGGGGGAATTCTTGCCTCATCCTACCCCCACCTGGCTGGACTGTGGCCTGAGGAAGAGGGGAAGTCCAGCCCTATTATTATTGGCTCACCTAGGGGGCCTGAGCCCTGGTGGGGCCGGAGGTCAGGGTTGTCTAGAGGTCAAGGGGAACAGAGAAGTCTGGCACCTCTCTGGGTTGGAATCCTGGCTCTGAGGTTGACTCGTATGACCCCAGACAGGTATGTTACTTAACTTATGTCACTTAATTCCTCTGCCTGGGTTGCTTCATCTGTGGATTCAACTGGATATAAAGGTGCCTGGAATGTTCCCAAAGCACTGGCACAGTGCTTGGCACAAGCAAGCCTTGAGCAGTTGTTAGGAAATGTCTGCTCCACACGCGTGCACACACACACACACAGAAGTCACGTTACGGCCTACCAGCTGTGAAGCCAGGTAGCCTTGGCAGCCTGTGGGGGAGGGACCAGGGGTGCAAGGTGGGGAGACAGAGGCACCTGTGGGCCGAGTGGATTCCACAGGTTATCCAGGTGGCCAAAGGTGCCCAAGAGAAGTTGATTAAATTGCCTCAGCCATATGGCAAGCCCCTCTGCATGTTCTTCCTCCCTGAAGCCAGGTTCCAGGCCCTCCCTCTCCCCAGACAGGGTGCACTGACCAGAAAGCTGCCTGGGGTTGCCATTTGACCCTTGGCTGCTCAGAGTTGGAGTTCAAGGGTGAGGTGGTCCCCTGACCTGAGGCCCTGGGTGGCCAGGGAGGAGACTGAAGTGGCTGTGGGCTCAGGCTGCAGTGGCCAGCCTTCCCATCTGCTCCCCTCTGTCCCTTCTTCCCCCTTACAGCACACGCAATTCTGTGGGGGTCTCAAAAGGTGTTTCCTTTCCCAGCCTCTTGGGGCCAGGAAATCCCTGTGTCAAGCACAAGCCTCCTCCTCTCACCAGCAGACCCGGGACGGGCACGGGAGCGGGCACCCAGGCCATGGTGATCTGTGCTCACCTAGGGCCTGGAGCCCTGGGGTGGCTTCCTTGTTGGGCAGACTTCCGAGGAGAGGAAGTTATACCCGGGGCTTCTGGGCCTGCACGGTAGGCTGTGTGTCCCTGCTGTTGCGGGAACATGGAGTTGTGTGTGCTTATCGTGGGAGCATCTTCCTGCCTTTGGGTGACTGTGTTCACATTTGAGCAGGTGTGTGGCTGAGTGAGGGATTGTGTGGCCACTGGTACGCATGCATCTGGACAGGACAAGCCTGACTGTGGCCGAGCGAGCAGGTGCGAAAGGGTGTGTACGGCTGCACGTGGCGACACGCGGCTGGTGCCTGGGCGAGGCAGAACACGAGTAATGAGGTGTGCAGGGGTGGGTGTTTGTATTTTGCTTTTTCCGAAGCACCGGGTCAAAGCCTTGACCGTGAGGAGGCCTGAGTGTCTGTGGCCCAGCCCCCAACCTCTGAGTGTTGTTTTTCCCATCTGTTAACTAGATTGAGAACCATACCCACTTCACAGTGTTACTGTGGTTGCAAAGTGCCTAGCATGGTGCCTGGCACACATAGTCACTCTGTTGCCCTGACAGTGGTGTGGAGACCTATATCAGCTCCTGCAGGGCCCCAGGCAGGGGAAAGCACTTGTCACCCCCTTTTAAGGCATCCTAGGTATGGGCAAGTGGAGGCAGAGAGGAGAGACACTTGAGCATCAGCTTCTGTAGGAGAAACCAAGGAAAGAACAAAGTCCAAGGAGTTGGCAGAAGGACAGTAGGTGGCAGGAGGGTGCAATAGAGCCAGTATCCTTGAAGCCATCACTCAGCCCCAGGGCCCTGGAAACCCAAGACATTGCCTCCCCCTGCCCTTGCTGGAGATGGACTGTGGGAAAGAGGGCAGTGGGCACTAGCCCCGTGTCCCCCCAGCAGCCAGCTGGAGCCCCAGGCCCTTCCCAGAGGCCAGGCAGCTCAGAAGGTCTCTCTCTGAAAGGGTAGCCCTGCTTCCCAGGCCCTCGGCCCTTCAGGCAGGCGGCAGGCGGGTGGTGGCACCAGGGACACAGTGTTCCTGGCACGACAGGCAGCCTCCCGCACAAGGACTCGTTTGTCCTAACTCCCCTTTCCCTGGAGCCCTGGGTGACCAGGACCTGCTGGGCCCAGGGGCCTGGATTTGGCTTAACCCTACCCCTCACCCCCCCCCCCAGCCTCACCAGGTCTTGGCCTGTGCCTTGAGGAGGGGGTTCTTGGCCCAGGCCAAACCACACTAGAGCCAGAGCACTCTCTGCTTACCTGAGGAGCAGAGACTGATTCCCAAGGTATTTTTATTGGTCCAGGAAGGGAAAAAGCCCTGAATTGAACCAGTGCTGAACTGACCCCCCACCTCCCCTCACCAGCATCCCAGGGCATGCTGGCTTCTGGGAACCTCCAGGCCCCTGCTTCAAAGAAAAAGGGCTTCTGCTTCCCAGAAACGCTGGCTCCCTTCCTCCCTCCCAACTTCCCCCTACCTGGGCTCACCTCCCACCTCTGATCCCAGCCTTGCCCTGTGGAAAGCACTCTGATGGGAGGCAGGTTGGCAGAAGTGGCCTTGCCCTTCCCATGCCCTTCCTCCTCGCCATCTCCTCGGGGAAGCTTTCCTGGTGATCCTCCCCACAAGGAACCCCTTGGCCTGAACTCCCTGAATATTTTAGAGTCCAGGACCTTTGAAGCTGGAAGAAGCCATGGGGACCATAGAGTTCATTCGTTCATTCAGGTATTTACCAAGTGCCTACTATGTGCCAGGTACCATTCTAGGCATCAATACATCAGGGTCCCTGCTCTTGAGAAGCTTATATTCAAACGCCCCACCCCTTCCAATTTTAAAAAGCGGGGAAAAGGGGGGGTGCCTGGTTTAGAACACCAGCACCCTTTCCTCTGAGACCCAGTACCACTGGCGTGACGGTGTGTGTGTGCACGTGTGTGTGTGTGCATGTGTGAGTGGTGTGTCCATCCACGCCCCCATTAGCAGCTATGGGAACTTAGTACTTGCCGGGCATTGTTCTGGGCACTCGGGTGTGGAGGGCTGAATGGGACAGATGTGGCCGCTGCCCTCAGGCTTCTTAGAGCCTCATGGGGGGGGGCATGAAGCCATCCCATGGTAGACGGTTATTTTACTAGTGTTCCTCCTTCGAGTCTTACTCACATGCCACTCTCTCAGCATTCCCCTCTGATTGAAAACCACAGCACACCCCCCTCCAGCATCCCCAGTCCCCCTTACCCTGTTCGATCCTGTTCTTCCACAGCATTCTCACCTTCAAAAAGATAGTTTACTTATTCGACTCCAGGGTTGGAAGGCAGTTTTTCTCCGTTTTGTTCCCTGGTGTGTCACCAGCACTTGAGCAGTACCTGGCGCGTGGTAGGTGTGCGGTAAGTGTGCGGTAAGTCGGTGTGGGCTGGATGTGTGGATGCTGTAGTTGGTGCCCCAGGCCACGCTGTGGTCGGTGCCATGTAGGCCGTCAGCTTTGTTACCGGTGCCCGGCGACATAGGTAGAGAAACTGGAATTGTTGAGAAACTTTTATGGCAGTTTGACATTGCTGTGACATTTTGACGGCATTTTTCAAAGGTATCAGTCTGCCCTGAATTGGGGATTAAAAATGAGAAGCACTGGTTCTTCACCAGTTTTCCTTCACCTAGGTTTCTTTGAGGTAACATATTTTGAACATGTAGCATATGCCAGGCCCTGTCCTAAGTGCTTCCCATCCAATATTTCATTTAGTCCTTCAGCCTTTTTGCGGCAGATATCATCCCCATTTATGGGCCAGGAAACCAAGGCTCAGAAAGGAGAAGTAATGGGCCCAACTTTTGTCAGCCAGTAAGCAGCAGGCTGGGGACTTGAGCCTGGCCTCTACCCACAGCCCCGGCACTCAGCTTCTGCTCTAAGACCTACAGTGGGTTTCTTGCAGAGCAGGAAGTGGTGCCAGGCCCAGGGCAGGGAAGGAAGAGCCATCCTCAGCGGCCTGTTACCCCTGGCAGTGCCGGATCCTGCTGGCACCTGAAGCTGGTAGGAGGGGCTAGTGCAGGGCCTGGCTTCTTGGATCCTCAGCTTCTAGGCAACCCGCATGACTCTTTGGACTGGGAAAAAGAACCGGCAGGTGGGCGGTCAGTGCAGGGAAGCCCTGCGGTGGGTGAATCAGAGGCAGGAGAAGTTGACTGCACAGTTACTGTTCTTCCCGGCATGGAGCCAAGCCGTTGCCAAAATAAGCAGGGCCTGTCTTTGCATTTCCTTCCCCTAGCTCCCCAGGTGGCCCACCTTCCCCACCCCTTGGCAGGTGCTTCTTGTGGCTGTGCCATTCCCTGGGGTCCCCAGCTCTCCCCAGCCTGGAGCAGTGGAAATGGCCTCCATCTTCCACAAGTCACTCTGAGGCCCTGGGCTCTGGGCCTCCCCCTAATCCTCCTGTAAACCAAGCACAACTGAGGTATTTGCTCACCCATCGAAGGGTGCTGTGAGGATAAAACCACCCTCGACTCTATTTTTGTGAAAAGCTGGGAGTTCATGGAAAGGAGCAGCTGGGGGCACTGGCCTCAAAGTCAGTCAAGGTTGGACACCCTGTTCTGCTGTGTTACTTTTGACTTGTCTCTAAGCTTCTGTCCTTGAACTCACCTGCAAAATCTATTTCACCTGTCATGATGATGAAATGATATCCACACCAGCACATCAGTGAATAGAAGTGCTGGTGAGCTGTTAGCTCTGGCCTCTGCACCAGGTTGGGGGAGGGGTGGTGGTGTAGAATGGGAGAGAGCATGCTGCCCTGGGGACCAGACAGCCTTGGGCACGCTCCTGGCCTTGGCACTGACCTGCTGTGTGAGTCATATGTCCTCTCTGGGCCTCAGTTTCCTCAGTTGTATAACAGATAAGCACTGTGGCTTCATCTGCTTTGCAGATGCTGCATGGAAAAGTGGCTTGTCCCCGCCACAGATTGCTAAAGGCAGGGAGGGATTGAACTCTCTGATGAGGGGTTTGGTAGGGAGAGGGGCAGAGAGCTGGGAGCTGCTCCTGCCTCCAAGCCTTCCAAGTGTAGGCAAGTGCTGGCCTTGGGCATGTGGGGTGGCAGGTATTTGCATTGCCCCCAGTCCCAGGGAGTCTCACAGTCAGAGCCGAGGAGGAGGGTGCCAGGCAGAGATGTACCTCAGACCTACACCTTTTTCCAGGCTCCATTGGCCAAGGTGCCAGACCCTGAGCTCCGGGGACTGGGTCTGTCTTGCGCGTGCGTTTATCACCACCGTCCCTGGTACAGAGCCAGGCGCACAGAAGGCTGGCAGTGGCCCTGTTGAGCGACTTAGTGATGGGCCTCAGGTTCCCAGAAACAAAGTGGGAGGAGAGCTGGGCTATCCCTCCAGCCAGAGCCAGAGCCAGGTCAGGAGGCTACAGGAAAGAGGAGCAAAGCCAGGGCCACGGCCTTTCCTATCTGCTTCCTGTACAGGATGTCATGCTAAGTAAACAGCCTCGAGTCCCAGTCACCACTCTGGCTCTGAGTCACAACTCCTAGCAACAGCCATGCGGTGTTTATAAACAAAGTGCCTTGCACCAGGCCAGGGCCTGTCCCCTGGGGGAGCCTTGAAAGGATGAGGAGCACCCCCTCACATACATACATAGCGGGCCCTCCAGGTGCAGCAGGCCCCCACGAACCCCACTTTCCACTCGGAAAGGTCTTGAGGCTGAGGCTGAGGCTGAGGCTGAGGGGAGTGTGGGTATATGTCTGTGCAAACACGTGTGTCTGGGCCTGTGTGTTATTCCAGGACCACCCGGTGTGGTGGCAGAGCACTGGGAGAAGCATGGGGACAGTGGTCCCTGTCTCCACCGTTGGGAGCGCCCACAGAGATTATGCCCGCGCGGAGCTCCATGCACAGTAGATGCACAAGAAGTGGTTGTGCTCGTTTCAGTCCTGAGCAGAGCCGGCCCTGGAGAGCTGCTGAAATGGTAGAGTGCCCGTGGAGCGCCCCTAACTGTCCTCGCGCCCAGCCCCCCAAAGCCCTGGCCCTTTGCGGCCGGTTTTCGTTCCAGGCGGTGACAGTGATGTGGCACATCATGTGGCGACATGGCTGGTAGGGAACAAAGGCGCCTCTGCTCTCCCCCAGGGCGGGCTGTGGACCACGTGGGCAGGAGGCGGGGTGCATGCGGCCTGCTCTTCCCCTCCCACCGGCCCCACCTCCCTCATGGCTCCTGTATTTCTGGGCGGCAGCTGGTCCTGCCCTGCCTGCCTGTGACTCAGGCCCGCGGCCTTCCTAGTGAGCTCACTGCCCACTGCCCCGGGCAGTCCTGCCCGGCCCCGGCCCTGTGTGGCCTGGGAAGGAGCAGACCCCGGACAGGGCCCTGAAGTCAGACCTTTACCAGCCCCGCCGAGCTCAGCTGGAGGGAGTGGGAGTGTGGGGTTAACAGGTTCTGGAGGTTGAGGGGGTGTGTTAGAGGGGAGCAGAGGAAACCTCCGAAATTTGGCACTTAGGAGCTGTGGAAGGGAGATGTACCCTGTAGGCATTCAATAGTTGTTTAATCAAAGACAACAATTATGAAATTGTGAAAACACGCACACCCCGTTCACAGGGCAGCCTGGTTTCTTATCGATCCTCTCCTCCTCCCCAGCCCTCCGCATTCTTCCACGGGTCTCTTTAAGCGCTCTTCCCGCCCCACAAACACTGTTCCACCCATGTGTTCACCCTGCAGGAGCCTCTTTCCCATTCATTCGCTCTGGTCCCTTCTAACAGCCCCACCTTGCAGACAAGTAGACTGAGGCTCAGGAAAGGCCTTCCCCTCCTCCCTCATTTCATATAATGTCCCCAAAGCCTCAGGAGAACCCACCGTCGAATGCACAGTGGCAAACAGTGTCACAGCAGTGCCTGTGGCCACACAGCCAGGCAGTTGGCCACACAGGAGTGAGGAGACAAGGTTGTGGACAGTCCTGATACCCCAGAGTCAGTGCCCACACAGGACCTCTCTCCCCACCGGATCCAGTGCCTGGGGCTGAGGGACCAAGACTAGGGAAGGCAGAGCAGCTGAGCTTCATCAGGTCTGCTGTGCCAGGCTCCGCCCCGGGGAAGAGGCTCAGGTGGGTCTGCCAGGCCCTCGCGGCCACTCCCCTTGCGGCCACTCCCCTTGCAGCCGCTCCCCTTGCGGCAGCTCCCTCACCGGACCAGGGCTGCCTGGCACCCTCCCACCGTGTGCTGCTTTTACGTCAGCAGACACGTAGGAGTTTCCCACTGGGAAAGGCCCATGCTCTGTGTCGGGCAGACCCCAAGACTGTCACCTCGGAAATGGTGCCAGCCCACCGTACTCCTGGGAAATGGGCAGAATCTGCCGACATGGTTAGAGCATCTTTTATGTGCCGGGCACTGGGGCAGGCATGTTACCAGGTCACTGCCTCTACTCCTCGGGTACCTGTGTGAGATATTAAGAGCTCATGCCTGAGTGACAACCAGAGGTTCTGACGAATGAGAGAGGGAAGAAATGGGGGCATTTTGGGGACATTGGATTTGTCCTTCATGACATTGCAGTGATGGATACAGGCCATTGTATATCTTGACAAAACTTACAAAATTGTGCGGGACAAAGTGTGAACTATAATGTAAACTGCAGTCTGTGGTTAGTAGCAGTGCTTCAATATGGGTTCATCAATTGTAACAAATGCACCACTCCTGGAGGATGTTGTTAATGTGGCAAAGTGTGGGAGAGGAGGGAGTGGGGGCATATGGGAATCCCTTATATTTTTTATGTAACATTTATGTCATCTAAAGCTTCTTTAAAAAGAAAAAAATCTTTAAAAAGAGCTCATGCCTGCTGAGTGGGGACCACAGGCCAGGCCCCCATGCTGAATTCTTGTTGAATCCTCCAGTGCCCTTGCACATGCTACAGATGAGGGAACTGAGGTCCAGAGGCGCTAAGTCACTGGCCTAAGGGCACTGTAAGTGGAGGAGTCGGGATTAGAACTCTGGGCTGGTTTCAGAGCCTGGTCTGCTCTGCTCTTCCTTGAAGGTCAGGGTTGAACGTCAGCCGTGCGGCAAGTAGCCAGAGATGAGACTTGACTCCCCAGAGCATGGGGCTTTGGAACCTGGCTTGGAGCAGGAAATATGCCAAATGAGCAAAAGGGGGAGAGGCATGGTTGGCAAGGGGGACAGTCAGGGACAGTGTGGCTGTGTTAACGCAGCGGGCTGGCAAGTCCACCCTGAGCAAGAACCCGAAGGCTGAGAACATTTGAGGAGAACCTGATTCCGAACAGGGTAATCACCACACAGGTCCTGAGGCAGGAGCCCCTTGACACTGTTGAAGCAGCAGCCGGAGGTGAGGGCAAGGACACTGTTGGGGCCCGAGTGAGTCTGTGGGGCCTCACGGAGGCCGTGAGGACTTGGGATTGTCTTCTGGGTGTGACGGATGCTGTTGGAGGGATTTTAGAAGAGGGGAAACATGATCTGGCTGCTGGGGTGAGGGTGGGTGCAGGGAGGTGGCTGCTGCAGGGCCCGGCTGGAGCCCACCTCCCCCTACCCCTACCACCCCCTCACCCCCTGACCAACTCAGTGGGTGTCCCTGAGGCCTCTCCCACCATGCTGGGCTGGGCCACCCACATGCCCCTAGAGAACCCTCACCCCAGGAGTTTTCTAATTCATATCCCTGAATCATTTCTTCCATGAAAGAAATTCTGCAGAAGCCCAGTGGGTGAGTTCAAGGTCAAGAGCTCTAGGAGAAGCCCTGGAGGGGCTGGAAGCAGGGAAGGATTTTAGTTTGAAAACCTCCCCTCCCCCATTGATGTAACAGGCAATCAGGAAACTGAGGCCCAGAGAGAGGGGGAACTCCCAAGTCCCACAGGGAGACAGCACCAAGCGGGGACAGGAACCTGGTCTCAGCTCCCGGGCTCTGAGCTCCCTGCTCAGCTGGGTCCCCTGCACCCCACCCACAAAGCCATCGGAAGAGGATGTGAAACGCTCAGAAAGGCAGGGCAAGGGCAGAGAGCGAGGTGCTGGCAGGGTTCCGGCAGGGCAGGATGCTGAGCCCAGACCACCCCCGCCAGGCCCCAGGGGCCCGTGCCTGCGGGCAGCTCTGGAGCCCTTTCCTGTCCCCCTCTCCTCTCTGGCTCCACAGCCCTCCCCACTCCCCCCAGGCTGCTGCCCTCCACTCACAGCCAGGATCTGGATGTCTACCTGGCCAGGAGCCCAGGAGGGCAAGGAAGCAGCCTCTCGGCCTCTGCCTTTGCCCTGGGAGCTCTGGGCTGGGATCCGAGAGTCTGGGGTCTTTGCAGAGCTGCCTGACAGACATGGGTCCTGGACTGTCCCTGTGAGATCTTGAGTCGCTGCTCTCTCCGAGCCTCGTTTTTTCCGTTTTTAAAATAGATGTGTTGGACTCGGTCATTGGCTTTCATTGTCTGGTTTGCAATAAAATGAGAAAAACAAGGGCAAGGTGGGAGTTTTTCTTAAAGCTAAATGTTTTGATTTCACAACTGCCCTTTTCTCTGATAGTGTGCCCTTCCTAGTTGTTTCTGAAATGACAGCCATGGTAGTTGAGAGTGTTAGTTATTTATTTATACTAACTTACTTGACAAAATAAAAAGTTGACAATCCTAGGTTTGTCCCCCTAGTTTAAAATGAAATCCTGTGTCTTGGTGCCAGAGCCCAGAAGGTCTGAGACCCTGCTGCATGCGTTTCTGAAGCCGAGAGCTAGGGGTGGTCAGGGAAGGCTTCTGGAATGAGCTGGTGGCACGCAGAGGTGCCGTGCTCTCCTCCCACAGCTCCTGGCTGGCCTCACAGCCGCCTGGTGGCTCCTCAGCCGGGGCCTCTCCCACCAAGCCATTTGAGCAGTCTTGTGCTTTGTACTGTGTGTGCTGAGTGATTTTGTTACTTGTACCAGCTCGCCCTTCCAACTGTGTGGTGATTCCTGGGCCCCCCGGGTGGGGTGGGGGCTGGGGGCTGGGCCTTGGAGTATTGAAGGAGAGAGCTGGGCCCACCCCAACAAGAGTGGGTCTCAGCTAGAGCTGCTGACCCGGCTCAGGACAGAGCCCCAACCACACGTCTTTGCCTGGCCTGTGGCCTGCTCTGAGCGGGAATTCCTGGCCCTGCCCATCATGGGAGCGTTATGACAGCCACGCAGGTGACACTTTGCCTAGGCACTCGGGTACTCGACTCCACTCAGACAGGCAGGCAGGCTGGCAGGGAACCTCCCGCAGACCCTACTCCCCCTGCCCGGCTCCTGCCCCACCATGGCGCGGGCAGCAGTCCCAGCACCCATCAGGCCTGCCATGCCCAGGGGGAGAAAGGGCTGGGTGCTGTTGGCTTGTGTCTCTGTGGTGACCACCAGGCGATGGGCCGTCGCCCGCCACGCCACTCTCCGAAGCCCTACACCCTTGCCGTCGCCTCTGCCGGCACCCGCTACAGAGGTGAGTTTCCAGGGCAACTGGAGCCTTTGCCAGGGAAAGACTGGGAGGGTCAGGGCCGCTTGCCTGTGGGAACTGGTTGAAGGAGTTTGGCTGGAAGCTGCCTGGGGAGTCTCCGTCTCCCATTCCAGGTGTGAAGGAGTGGACTGAGCGTTGCTCTGCTGATGGTGCCCAGGTTTCCGCTCCTGGCTGCCATCTCCTGTCCCCAGGCCTGGGCAGGTCGGTGGGGAACAGCTGTGGGCTGTCAGCCACTCCCATCCAGGTGGTGCTGCCCTGATTACAAAAGACTTCTGTGTATTGTTCTACTATCTCCTCTCCTCGAGAATTCTGAGAGCCAGGAATTATTAGTATTATTATTCCCATCTTACTGATGGAGAAACTAAGGCTCAGGGAGGTAAACTGACGCTAGGAAAGGGCAGAGCAGGAGCTTGAACCCTAATCTAAACTCCAAATATTATTGAGAGAGAACATTTCCCAAACTTACAGCAAAGAATGACCCTTCGGGACCAGCTCATCCCGGACCCCACAGCTCAGTGATGGTTTTCAGCCAGCACTTTCCTGAATGTTTAAGAGGAGCTTGGGCTGGCAGCTAGGTGACCACCCACCAGTGATGGGGAAATAACCAGGAAGAGCCAGGGGCTCCCTGGGCATGCTGGGGCCCTCGAGGTGTGATAGGCGGGGTTTGGTATCTCCCACCTCGCACAGGCATGGGACTTCTTCGCTGCCTCCCCATTGGGGCCCCAGGATTTGGAGACAAGCTCGGGGCTGAGACTATGAGAGAGACCTGCTGGCTCATTGGTACTTTCCTTCCCACAGGCCGGGCTCCTCTATCCTCAGCCTCAGCCACAGACAGAGGGGCTATGAATGCCCAGAGCTCCCGCCAAGGGGACAGGACCCTCTGTCTCCATCTCTTCCAACTCTGTTTCCCTTTCTCCCCATTTCTATGTCTATTGTTATTCTGTGTCTTTCAGTCTCAGTATCCATTTTAGTCTGTTTTTGTCCCCTTCTGCTTCTCTTCTGCTTCCTTGGGCCAACCCATGTTGAATCGATGGTTCTGGGGGGTGTTGGTGACTCCTCAGGGGTATCGGGCACTGAGCCTCTGGGAGTGGGTGAGAGATGTCAGAGCAGCCCCCAGAACCTGGGCGGCGGATGGTGTTTATCATTATGAAACCTGGGCTGCGTGTTTGCTTCTCTGAGGGCTTCACCTCAACATCCTGAAGGTTACAGAGCTAGGGGCCGTGAGCCCCACTTTATAGGGGAGGACAGCAGGGCCCACGGTGAGGTCATGGCCAGGCCAGGAGCCCCAAGACTTCTCATCCTGAGCCATTTTCACTGATGTAGACTTTGGTGCATCTCATTCTGGTTGTCCTGGGACAGTAACACCCTGCGAGGTCAGAGATTTGGGATGCGCAATGATGTCATGTTCCTGCATCCAGTGTGGTGTCCTGGAGCTCTGTAGGCTTCATTTCCTGGCCCCTGACTAACTCTCAGATCAGTTTCCAGCCTGTGGAGAAATCCCTACCACCGCCACCACTACTACCACCACAACCCGCCCCCCCCCAGAGGAGGAGGCCACTGGAGGTTCCCAGCAATCCACTGTGCCAGGAGTTCACACCCTTGGCCCAGGCATGTCACCTCCCGCCAAGGTGTGTGCTCACCCGCCCACAGAGGGCCACCTGAGGACCCAGGCAGGTGAGGAATGGTGACGTCATTGTCAGGCCAGGCTACACCCTTCCCAAATCCTCCCTGGGCTCTAAATATAGACCACAATAGGCAGACAGAGGGGGTGACCTCCACCTGCCCAGCAAGAGGTGAAAGGTTTTCCACCAAGGCCCAGCCTACTCCTTCTCGCTCAACCATCAGCTCCCTCTGTGGCCATGGCCAAACTCAAGTTAGAAGAGGTGATAGCCAAGATGTGTTGTAGCTGGACATCATTTTGGGCCCAGTTCTTGGTCTGAGCCTCCATGTGCCTGGCAGATGTCCCCAGAGCTATACCCCAGGCTTAAAGCCCATTCCCTGGGAGTCCTGGACACAGGCAGGGGCTGGGCCCTCCTGACTTGAACATCCATTCAAACAGTGTTTATGAATCACTTATTATGTACCTGGCAAAGCATGGAAGGTATGACACACCACTCAGACAGAAGGGACACATGAGCAAAGGCCCAGAGAGGGGATGACTTGGAGCTCTGGGGAACTGCTGGGTGTGGTGAGAAGAGCCTGGCGATACAAGCCGGGGCCACCCCCAGGCAATTGGTCTTTTGCCTGAGGATAGCGGGGAGCCATTGAAGGGTCAAGGCCCCTCTGACCGCCGCATCTGGGGGACCAAAGCTGGGGGACCAAAGCTGGGATGGGGGCAGGAGGAAGAGGGACCACAGAGGTTTGGTCTGAGCATACCTTTCTGCTAAGTAAGAGGTGGCTGCTCAGGGGTGACTTTCCGAGCCAGGGAGTGATGTAAACTGTGAGGTGCCAGTGAGTTCCATGGCAAACCTGTGAGCTCATGCCTTGTCTAAAGCGGGCCGCTGTCGGTGAGCTATAGCAGGAAAGCAAGCCTGGTATGGCCAGGTCCTCCAAATTTACAGGAGAATCCAGAAATGTGGATATTTATATGAAATCACCTGACTTTTTACTGTTGGCTCCAAAACTTAAAAATACTTTGGCAGCCAAACTAAACACATGTATGGGCTGCATTTGGCCTAGCTTTCATTCCCTATCAGTTTGCAACCTGCCCTTTAACATGCTTTGGCAAAGAGCATCCTGTGTGTGGAACCGTCTGTGCAGGTGGCTCTTGGGGGCTTGTGACCCCCAAGGAAGGGCAGAGGCACTCCTCAGGGAGAGGTGCTCTGTCCCCGGTTTCCCCCAGACTGGTCGTTACACACAGAGGCGCGATTGGATTCAGACTCGGTTTTTGGCAAGAGCACTTCATGGATGGCAGTGTTCTTCCATCAGGCAACAGCTACTGACCTTGTCCCCTACTTTGGGGCTGGCCTTGCCCTTGATAATGTTTCTACCCCAGAGCTTGTCAGGGGTTTATGACGTAAGTTGTGTGGAGGCTCAGGAAGAGTGCCTTGCCTGCAGGAGGCACCCCGTCAGTCACAGCCCCTGCTGCTAACAGTGTTGGGGAGTCACTGGGCCTGCCTGACCTCGGGCACCAGGCACTGTGCTGTGTATGTTCTGTGTGAGCTGCTTTACCTGTGCCAACTCATTAGGTCTCATTAGTATTCCCACTTTACGAAGGAGAAAACTCTGACTTGGAGGTGAGGTGACTTGCCTGGGGCAGAGCTGGGATTCAAACCCAGGCATTACGAAGGCGGATCCTGCCCTCTGGGAACTAAAAGTGACAGCACAGGAGCACATGGGTGCGTGAGGCTGGAGCCCTGAGCAGGCTTGCAGCAGTGAAGCCCTAAAGGGGAGGAATGAGGCAGGAAGGAGACCTTTGTAAAAGCAGACACCGACCAAAGGGTCTGGTTTGGTAATTGATAGGAACCCATCCTCACCCCTGCCCCGCATAGGTGATGTCCACTAGTCAGAAGGGATGTAGCCAGGCCGGCCGACCATGTTGATGGAGGAATTGATAATTAACCCCCAACTCCTCCCCTCTCCAGCCTCCTAGGGGATGACCCCCCCCCTTCCCCATGCACCACTAGCTGTTTAAGGCCAGAGAGGCAGTGGCGTTGGGAGCACTCCTCTGTGCCCCTATGAGTGACTAGGCCTCTGTGTGCGCCTTTCCCAACTGTAAAATGGACATGAGCTTGATTTCCAGACCCTTCATTTGCAGAAAGATAAAGAGAACACAAAAAGATCAGGTGAGTGGCTGGCAGATGCCAGGTTCTCTTGATAACACATTCTGAATTCCCAGAGGTTCTGAGAGCTTGGCCCTGGAAAAAAGGGTGGGAGGAGAAGCCTGGAGCCAGAAGGGCAGTGTCCAGGTCACCCCTTTGTGGCCCTTTGAGGACTTTCTTCCTCTAAATTCCCATCCACCTCACTCTCCAGGGCAGCAGGGCATGGACGTTTCCTAAAGGGCCTCCCAGGGCCCTCCACCCCAGACCAGCTCCACCCATCTTGATTTTTTTAAAAACCCTGCATTTATGATATGTTCCTGGTTATAAAAATATTTATTTTAGAAAAATTAGAAAATTCAGAGAAGTAAAAAGAAATATATATATATATATGTAAACCACCACCGAGAAATAACCACCGTTACTTTTTGGAAGTAGATCCTTCTGGTCTTATGCATATGTGTAGTATATAGGTTTTTTTTTTTTGTTGTTTTTTTAAATGATTTATTTATTTATTTATTTTTACCGGGAGGTCCCAGGGATTGAACCCAGGTCCCTCCATATGGGAGACAGACACCCAGCCATTTGAGCTAGTATATAGTTTTAAAGCATATTCTGTGTCTTGACTTTCTCTGCTCACAACTGTATCACAAGTATTTCTTGCATAATGAAGTGTGTGTTTCTTTATGGACTGTAATGGCATCTAGGATCCCACCATTTATTTTCATCAGTTGGTCAGTTGGCAGTTGAATTGATTCTGATTTGCAGAGTTGTAATCAATGCTGCTATAAACACCATTGTATAGACATTCCTGTCCACATCTCTGATTATTTCCTTAGAATGGATTCCCAAGAGTGGGATTATCATGTTAAAGGGCATGAGCATTTTTAATACTCAATATAAACTGCCAAATTTGTTTTCCCTCTGTCTTGCCTCATGCTCAGACAGAAAACCACCTAGTGTGCTCAGGCTGCCAGGTAGGTGCATAAGTGGTCCTGCCTGTCATTTTACAGATGGAGAAACTGAGGCCTAAGGGATCTGAGCCAATTCTCGGTAGGTTGGTGGCATTGCCAGGGCTGCTACCAGCAATCGTTGACCTCTGTGAGGCTAAGGGCTGAGGCTGAGGCAGGCTTCAGCAGCGGTGAGGTGTGCAGGAGTGTCCCATTCGTGCCTGCATTCCACAGACGACCTTAAAACCCCTCTCCTGACCCTGCTGTTGACTTCCAGGCTCTCTCCTCCTTTCCTCACTGACTTCTGGAAAGAGTAGCTGAGGCTCCCCAGCCCCGCTTCTTCTCACCCCTTAACAGCCTCACTTCCACTGTCACCTCTGCCCTGAGAGGGTGGGTGGCAAAGTCACCAGAGGTTCCAGCTGACCAGGCCGGTGGCCAGGTGCTCTGCCTGGCATTTGTACCTCTTGGTCCTCCCCTCCTCCTTGAATCTCTTGTAGGCCCCGAACCCTGATGACTCCCAGTCTCCCCCGACGTCTCCTTTCTGCCTTTACCTACTTCTCAGGGTGGCTGTAGGGCTGAAAGGAAGTAATGCGAGTAAAGCCCCTGGCACCGGTAGCCGCCCGCTCCCTGAACCATAGCTCCACACCAGACCCAGAGCACAACACTCAGGACTTGCAGATGCACGTGTACACTGGGCATGTACGTGGTCACTGTTCCAATGCCAAGGCACAGGCACCCGCAGGTGCCTACGTCAGTTCCCTCGTGATCCTCTCAGCACTCCGTGAGGAAGTTATTTCCCAGATGAAGAAACAGGCTCAGAGAGGTTAAGCAATTTGTCCAAGGCCACAGGGCTAGGGAGGGGCGGGACTGGAATCCGTGAAGCCTGTCTGACTCCAGGGCCTGGCACTAGCCCCAGCTTTACCATACATCAGCTCCTACCCAACTCATCCCCACAACACGTGCACTGCCCCAGCACATAGACGCACACTAGGTGCCCAACAGCTCTCCACACCACCACAACACACGCAACACGCCTACTCCATACGACACCCAAAGCCAATGCGCGCACGCGCGCGCACACACATACACACACACCGCCCGCCGGCCGCTCCCCGACTCCCTGGCCACGCCCCGCCCCAACGACCACGCCCCAGACCCGCCTCCCTGGTCCGGCCCCGCCCCCACCCTGGCCCCGCCCCCAGCCTGACATCAGCGGGGACCAGGCGGTCGGCGCAGAGCGCTGGCAGCGCCGACCCGCGCGGGCCGCGCCGCCGCCCCGGCCGGCCGCCCGCGCCGCTGCTGGCCGTCCATGGTGCAGCGCATGTGGGCCGAGGCGGCCGGGCCTGCGGGCGGCGCCGAGCCGCTGTTTCCGGGCTCCCGGCGGAGCCGCAGCGTGTGGGACGCCGTGCGCCTGGAGGTGGGCGTCCCCGACAGCTGCGCCGTGGTGCTGCACAGCTTCACCCAGCTCGACCCTGACCTGCCACGTCTGGAGGTGGGTGACCCGGGGCGGGCCTGAGCCCAGCCCCTGACGGGGGCGCGCCCAGAGCCGAGCGACCCAGGCAGAGCGAGGCGGGCCTGAACGAGGAGTGGGTGGCGGTCCTTCCTCCTTAACGCTTAGCCCCACCCCGCAGAAATCCCGCTCCTCACTCCGACCCCCAGGCAGACCCCCAGGCAGCGAGGCGGGCCTGAGGGCTGCCAGCAAGCCCCATCCGACAGGTTAGGGAGCAGAGCTGGCGTTTTCAGGCCCCCCCACGGCGCAGGTGTGCTTGCCCTAGCCCCGGCAGCCTTGGCGTAGGGCTCTTCCCAAGGCGCTGTCACTGTCTGTTTTGTCTGTGGCCCCTCCACTGGTCTGTGAACTTCCCAACAGCAGAGACTGGCATTTATTTCACCTCTGCTGCCAGCCCGGGGCCAGCATCCAGCGCTGTTAGACTTCCTGGTGAAGGTGGGAAGAAACAAGCGGTTAGGATGACAAAATCCTAGAATCCTCAGAGGTGGTTGGGATCTTGGAGGATCTGATGACCAGGGAGATAACAGCTGCTCAGAGGGAGGGAGGACCCCAAAATGTGGACTCAGGTGTCCAGTTGGTGAGGGTTGGACCAGGGCCTCTCAGGCAGAGGGGGTGATTTACTTTTGCTTGATTAGAAAATGTGCCAATACCCTGAATTTGTAAGGATTGGGAGGATCCAGGCGAAATAGGGGGTGTATGTGTGCCTGTCATGGAAGGGGGTGGGTAACTGGGTGAAGGCCCAGGACTCTTGTTTACAGGGTGCCCTGAGCAGGGGTCCCAACAGTGCACCTGACTCCCGTGCAACACGTGGGGCAGAATACAGGAAAGAGCCCTCTTGCCTGCTCTGCCTGGGCATGGGACCTGGACAAGAGAGGCCAAAGCCTTGGCAGTGAGCTTCCTGACCCTCTGCACTGGTTAGGAACAACTCCCCGCCCCCGCGCAACCTTGATGCTCCCCGCGAACCTTGATGTTCCCCTAGCCTCTTAAGCATTGTAAGCCAAGGTGCATTGTAGTTCCCAGTGAGGTGACCCAGCCTGGATCTTGTGCTCCTGCTTGCCTGCCTGCTTAGATGCGCATTTGCAGAAGTGTTTCCCTGCCCAGCTTGGGGGGCTGGCAGGGATGAGGGTAGCTTTTGGTCAGGAAGTGTCCAGGGCTCTTAATAGGGGAATCCTGGGGCTAGGAGACCCTTTCCTCCTGAGCTTGGCAGGTAGCCGGGCCAGACATGTCCCCCCCACCCCACCCCCAGTCCCTCATTGCCCAGAGCTCTCTTCATTGGCAGCTGGAGCCAGACCCCTAGGAGGATGGGGGTGGGAGGCCTGACACCAGCTTCAGGCTCATCTGGCTTCCATTATGTCTGGCAGCGACTCCGGCTTTGTGTGCTGGGAAGGTTGGGCCTGAACTCTCACAGGGGCTGGGCAGGTTCCTGACCCGGGTGGGACTCTACCGCTTCTTGCTCTCACTCTCGCACTCTCTGTCCATCTGCATCCCTGAGGAGCTAGAGGAGAGGCAGATCTCCATTCCTTCCCAGGGATCTGTCTTTCAGCTCTGTCGCTGCTCCTCTCCCTCATCAGGCCTCAGCACTGGGATCCAGGCTGTGGTCACTCTTTTGAAAGGGGAAGCTTCTGGCTGGAGCAGGAAAACCAGGGTCCTGGCAGGAGAGGAGGCCACTGCCGGAAACTAAACACAATGACCATTTACCATCAGCCTGGGGAAGGGGGCGGGGAAGTCCCTGTCCCTCCTGCCAACAGCAACACCCCCCACCCCCATCCTGGAACTGATTTCCTGGTTGGTGTAGCATGCCAGAGCAGAAGCGGCCCTGCTTGTGGTCCCTGTCCTCTCTGGGAAAAAAACAGGCAGGTTTTTTCCTTCCCTACCCCATCCCCATTTCCCTACCAAGCCTCCACCCAGTCCTTCTGTCTCTGGACTGCCAGATGTCATCGCACATCTGGACATCAGCTCTTCATTTCAATTCTAAGGCAAAGCACCGCAGACCCAGCTCGGCATGCACGATTCTCCGCTTTCTAAAGGTGACCTAGTCCATGTCCCTAACTCCGAGCAAGCTACTGCCTTGGATGGGCAAGAGGAGTCCTCAAGTTTGTAGCATCCACTGGCTGCAGGCCCTACCAACTTACTCCATCTTGCTAAGACCAACCCTACAAAGCAGGTGCCAACCCCACTTGATAGGAAACTGGGGGTCAGAAAGACAAGTCCCTGCCCTAAAGTAGTAGTCAGGATTTGCGCCTGGGCTCTGTTCTTTATTGGGTGCCTACTATGAGCAAAATCCTGCAGGGATCAGAAAAGGATAGGGCAGAGCTCACTATCAAGGGAATTATAAATGCATGGGGATGACCACAGAGCTGCAAGGAAAACAAAACCAGGCCGAGGGGGCCTATAAGTGCTGTGGGTTGGGTGCATAGTAGGAATGTTTTTAGTCCAAAGGAAGGTGAGAGTGCTTCTGGCCAGGGGATATCAGAGAGGGCTTCCAGGAGGAGGTAGGCTTACAGCTGGCTCCCAAAAGGTTTAAACCAAAGGTTTAAAATTATAACTAATATGATCCAGCACTTTGTGGGAGATCCTCTCCTAAGTGATTTGCATCCTTTTGAGGTCAGTACTATTAATAGCCCATTTAGCAGATGAAACAACTGAGGCACTAGAGCTGAACTAGATTGCACAAAGTCACCGAGCTCATAAGTGGCAGAGGCAGGATTCCAACACAAGCAGTGTTACCACAAGGCCTGAGCACAGTCTGCGGGTAGATTGGAAGGAGGCTTACTTTGTCTTTCAGAATGGAGATGCCCAGGGCAGAGAGTCTCCCGTTAGCCACCTGGCCACCATTCAAGTTATCTGGTCTTCCAGCCTCACTGTGTGCAAGGACTTCACTTTAATTCCCAGAGCTCATTAGCACCTTGGACACTGGAGGCCCAAGAGGGGTGGCTGTGTCTCTGCATGTGTGTATAGGTTTTGTAGTCTTCGAGGAGGGCCTCTTGGCCAACTCCAAAGGGGCAGCCTCCAGGAGCTCTTCATTTACTCCTCTAAGGCCCCAGAAGAAGAGGAGGGCAGGGGCCAGGCCTGTTCCTAGAGAGGCCAGGAGCCTCTAGGTGAGGGACACTTGGGCATGCTGGGCTGTTTCCTGGGAGGCTCAGAGGCACCGCACTGCAGGAGTGGGTGGCAGGGGGCCAGTGCTGGGAGATGCTGGACTGGGTGCTCGCAGGCTGGACTGGTGTCTGAGCTCCCTGTCTCTGGGAGCTCCTGCATCCCCTCAGCCTGGCCCTGCTGCTGGTGAGAAGGACTTGGGACCACCCGGAGGCTCTGAAGGAGCAAGTGGGGGCAGTTTCAGGAGGCTGCACCCAGGCAGTTTGAAGGCATGGCCACCCTGTTCCAGGGTCTGACCTCCAGCCTTGCAGGTCCAGAAACGCCATGTTCTGGACACACAGCTCCAGCAAAGCAGCTCTCACCAATCTGATTCTGCAGAGACAGAAAATAAAACTGGGAGTCTACTGCAGGAGTTGACTGTGAGAAGCAGAGCTGTTGAGCAGACCTTCCCAGTGGGCACACGGACTGGGAAGTGAGGGACATTATAGCCAAAAGGTTGCCTGGCGAGCACAGCAGGAGGCCTGGGAGTGAGGGATTGCATTTGAAGAGTTATTGGCATTTTCCTCTTTTCTATATGGAATCGTTTAATGCTTCTGTTGCCTTCTCTGCAGTCACATCTAGAGGCATATTTTTGTCCTTTTGAACCAAAAAGGCAGTGTCAAATATGGTGGTCAAGTGCATGGTCCAGAATGCCGGCGTGGCTCCTTGTCAGCCCAAGACCTGCTCCAGCTCTCTGAGCCTCGGTTTCCTCACCTCTAAAACGAACATGATGCTTGTTCTTCCTCTTAGGGTTCTGGTGATGGCTGAGTGACACAGCAACGTGACAAGCATTCTTTGCAGTGCCTGGTACAGAGTCAGAGCTAGACAGGTGGCGGCTGCCATGGTTGTGTTTTCTGACTAGGTGCCAGTAGCCTTGGCACGTGGTAACTTGGTCAGCACTGGTGGGCGGAGTGGCGGGCCCGAGCCTTGGGAGCGCCTGGTGCCCCGGGCTTGTGGGCCACTTAGCTTGCCTTTGGTGCTGCCGCCACCCAGCCAGGTCAGCACGGTGCTTCCCGGGGCCTGGTTCTCACCGTTGTCCCCAGAGACTGTGGGCACCCTGCCTATCCTGTGTCTGGAGCCCCGTAGGTGCCTTGTGTACCGCTTTTTCCCAGGGTGCATCCCCAGACCTCCCAGCAGAGGGATGTAGCTGCTCAAGACCGGGATTCTGGCATAGCGCCACCATCTGCCACCTTGCTGTGTGGCCTGAGGAAGCCACCTCCCTTCTCTGGCCTCTTCCACCTCTGTGTGCTGAGGAACTGGACTCTGCTCTGAGTGTGAAGGTGGCAGCCACCTGCAGAGCACGGCAGGAGCTAGACCTGGGTGTGTCCCCACAGGCCGTGGAGTCATGGGCCTGAGTTCAGACCCTTGTGCTGCCGCCACTTCCAGCCTCCGTGACCTGGGAGAGTTCCCTGACCGGTCATTTCCTCATCTCCCCAGATTAATTGGGATGAGTGTGTGAAGGGCCTGGCACCCAGGAAGTGCCCGCCACATTCTGGACACAGGTGGTGGTGGTGGTGGTTCTGGACCTTCAGCCAGCCCCTCCCTGCACCCTCTTATGACCAGGCCACTCTCCTACTCAGCTGTCACCCACCACCCCCTTCCATGCCTGGGCCCCACCTGGTCCCCTGCTGGTCCGCTGGTCTGACAGTCAGAGTCCTGTCATGACAGGGCACAACAGGTCATGAGCAGGTGGTGGAGAGGGTCTAGCAGTGGGCCACCCAGTAGGGTATGCATCTTTCTCCCCGACTTGAGCTGTGTTTTTTTTCTCCTCCTTAAATGCTAAAGTGACAAGTAGCTTGCCTCAGACTGGCTGGGATGATTCTTGCAAGACAGGGGTCAGTCTCTTCGGGGGCTCAGCGTAGCCTGGTTTCTAAAACTCCAGTTTCTGGGGTCTCCATACTCACTGGTTTCCCTGGCAACCAGGCACCTTGGGCCACTCCCAGCCAAGGTCACCTCTGGGGTCTGGGAACCAGGAAGGTGGTCCACCTCCATCCAGGACTAGACCTCGCATCCCGGCTGGGGTCCTGTCCATGCCCTCGGGCTCCAGGGCTTGGGAAGCACCCCCAAGGGCGGGTCAGTGGCGTGTACTAGGAGGAGCAGGAACGCTGGGCATTTTAATTCTCACCTTGGTGGGCATAGGGCCGGCTCTGTGTCCAGGCTCATGGTCTAAGGGAAGAATCAGGAGTTGGACTTCAGAAGTTCTGGGTTCTGGGCCCCAGTCTCTGCCTATGTGAAATGGGGAGGGTGTACACATCTGCCGGTTTAAACTCTGCTCTGGGTGCCTGTTCAAATAGCCTTCTGTTTCCTGCTTTGGCTTCTGTGTTTGAGCAAAGGCCTAAAAAGTCAGAGCTGTGGGGCTAGCTGCCCGTCTGCTAGTGGTCTGTGATGACGGTGCCCTCTCTTTGAATGTGACTCTCCTCCAGGTACCCAGAGCTCCTGGAGGGTCTCAGACAGGTGACCTGCGTGGTCTTCCCTTCAGTGGTTGTCAGAGCTCTTGGGGGTTTGGGGTGTGTCAGGCGTCATGCAGCACCACCACCGCCATGAGGTTCACTGGGCACTGTCGTATGCAGTTGCTGTGCTGGGTGGGTGTGCAGCCCACATTCTCTCTCTTGACCCCATAGAGAGCTGCAGCTCTTCTGCCCATTGCCCAGGTGCACTCACAGAGGCCAAGAGCTCGGGGCTCAGCAGAGTTAGAAGGCAGAGCCCTCCACAGACGACAGAGCTCTGAGGTCTGGTGGGTCTGGGGAGGGGCCTCATATGGCCAGAGCTGCTGGATGCTGGCGGTTGCAGGATGAGAGCCCCAGGGTGACCTCTGGGTAACCTGGGCATGAAATTAGCAGGGTACAGCAAGGTTCCTGAGCCAGTGAGGTCATGCATGTGGACGCTCTGTGATCTGAGCCTCGTGCTGAACCTCGCTAGTGGGCCCAGCCTCTCCACATGCCAGCCCTAGAAGGGCCTCAGTGGGGAGGGGACTGCGGTGGAGGTTCGAGCCTTTCGCCTCCCTTTGCTTCAACCCAGGGCCAGGTCTCCTTAGGAGGAACCAGTCTGCAGCTGGAGGAGCCTGTGGGTCTGGAGGCCAAATGGGCCTCTGGTTGTACCACCCAAACAATGAGATGAATCAGGATGGGTTATCAGGATGGGCAGAAGATGCTGCCTTGGCACATGCAGGTGTGTGCTGCCTTCTGGGGGAGGTGGCAGGGCTAGGGGAAAGGCCTGTAGGTCACCTCACACTCTCCTGAACTAAGGGCTCCTGCTGACCCTCATATTCCACCCTGAGGGAATTGGGGATTGGCCTGCAGCCTCCTCCCTCTGCCAGCCACAGGCACGGCATGCCTTCTGGCCCGTCACCATGAGAAGGCAGATCCAGTGACACACTAACCAGACACCACCCAGGCCCTGCTTCCCCTCCCCCTCCCCGGGGCTCAGGGCTGTGCTCCGAGGAAGAGCAGAGCTCCTCAACAGACTCCTCTCCAGAGCCCCTGCACTCCACCTGACCCTAATGCTGGAGGCCAGGCAGTGTGTCCAAGAGCTGCGGCTGCCCACAGTGTCCCAGGCCCAGGGAGCATCAGTGGGTCCTGCTGGGGGTGGGACAGGAGGAGCCAGCCCCGGAGGACATTCCCGACCATGTGGCATTCTTTTCCCCTCACAGTCAGCTCAGCATAGCTGGCTGTGGTCCCCTCCCCCAGCGGGAAGGTGTTGTCTCCGCTTCAGCTGTTTCCTTGGCCACTCCCCAAGCATCCTGGAGGGCCTGGCGCTGGCCAGATGGGCTGCCTGCTCCTGGGCCCTCCTGCTCCCAGCTTCGCTAGCAGAGAGGGTGGCCCAGTGGCCCGGGGTTGCCTGCGGGGGCAAGGGCCTTGCCTCCTTGCCCTGGGGGTCTGGGTGCAGATGCCAAGGCTGTTGACTGTTTTGCTTTCCTTCCCTGGAAGGGGGCAAGAGGTGGTCAGAGAAGGGGCTACATGCCCCCTGCCCCTGCCACTCTGTCCATGGATGTCGGTACCACTCACTCTAGAGCCCTGCGCCCCTGTTGCCTCCCAGGAAGACAGTTAAATGGTGCCTGCACTTGGCATCGCTGTGCACGCGTGTTTTTTCGCTGCTGCCGCTGCTATATGAAGGCACCGGAA
Source organism: Tolypeutes matacus (assembly GCA_026826555.1). Lineage (NCBI taxonomy): Eukaryota > Metazoa > Chordata > Mammalia > Cingulata > Chlamyphoridae > Tolypeutes > Tolypeutes matacus. The sequence goes on along the minus strand of JAKSZT010037198.1, from coordinate 1,444,908 downwards.
AGGACAGGATTAGCTCTCAAGAGACTAGAACAGCTTCCCCATCTGTGACACACGGTGGTGGGGATTCCCGTCCAAGCTCTCCCATCCCAAGCACGTGTAGCTCTTGGCATCCATCCGTGCCTGGCAGAAGGAGGTCACCTTGGAGTGGGGGATGGGTGTGGGGCTCGTATGACACTAAGCAGGGTGAGGCCAGCTGCCGGGTTGCTAGCTGAGGCTCGCGGCTCCCTGAGGAGCCTCTCTCGTGCTGCTCTGCATGGCCGTGGCTGAGGCCACCTGGCCCCAGCCTCCCCCGTGGGTTGGCCTGGCCGGGAAAACGCTTCCGTCGGCCGGGCTTTGATGGAGCCTGGGCTGGGAGCCAGGCCCCGTGCTGAGCTCCCATGGGGTTAAGGTCCAGCTGCTCCATGGCAGGTGGGTCCTGCATAGGACTCCAAACCGTTGCCCATGAGCTTGGGCACTCCGATGTGGCTGGACGCCCTAGGAGAGGGAGAAGCCCTTCCAGCTGAGCCCGTGGCCTCTACAGGAGGCAAGCCTGGGCCCCTGAGGAGACGCGGGTGGTCGGGGCCCTGGCCCAGAGGGTGCCTGGCAGCCCTCCCGACATCCCCTTGGCCTCTGAGGCCTGCTTCCTCTGAGGGGTGATTTTCTAGGTGGGGGAAGCATGTGTGAGGTGGGGAAAGGAACACAAGCATCTGTTTCAGCTTTCTCGCTTCAGGAGGCATTTCCCATCCTCCGTGGAAGAGCTGGCCCTCTGCCAAGTGTGGGCTGTTCGGGGATGCGTGCGTGGGAGGATGCCACTCAGGAGACCTCTGCCTGTGGTTTCCTTGCTGACTTCCAAGAAACAGGGCTGGTTCTCTCTCCAGAGGCTATGGAGGGTCAGGATCTGGGTGTTATCTCGGGGGCTTCCTGTTGGTGAGAAGCCCAGAGTGGGAGGGCGGCCTCAGGTCAGAGGAAATGGACTTCCGGAGCCTGGGAGGCCAGGTGGCCCTAGAGGTGGGCAGGAAGCGAGAAGCCCAGGCCCCTAAGGCCCTGACCCCACTGGTACTGACCTCTGGGAGATACAACTCACAGGGTGCTGGCCTCCTGTTCCCTACCCGGGGGCCCCAGCTCAGGCTGAGGGCTCTAGGGAAAGACTAGGAGTGGGCCACTGGCCAAGAAGGCACTTTCTCCAGCTCCTTCTCTGAGCTCCGTGCTCTACCTGTGTTGGGGCAGTGACCCGACCCCGTGGTCCTCTTCCCTGGGAGGTGGGAGAAGGGGCTGTAAAGCTGGCGGCAGCCACAGCCAAGTGGATGTGGCCAGGGCTTGATGATGCAGCCCCCAGGCCAGCCTGCCCAATACGAGGAATCACAACCTCCTAAGACAAGGGCCTTTCTTTTCTACCGGGGATCCCCCAGTGGTTTGGAGTTCTGAGGAACCCCAGTCTTGTCACGTTTCACTCCCCACCCCCATGCACGTGATGACTCAGGGGAACTGGGAACTCCCCTGTTGCCCAAGTGAGCACAAGGGCATGAATGAGCAGAAAGGGGAGGAAGGTCCTCAGAGGCAGGCTCCAGGGCCAGGTCAGCCTCCTGCAGATGTGGAGATGGTGTCGGAGCCTCTGGCCATGGGGCAGGTGCCTTCCTGTCGGGCCTGGCCCTTGCCCTGCTGGGACCATGGGATCCCGGCTCTGCCATTTACCTGCAACAGGTTGCTCCTCTCTTCGCCTCCATATTCCCCTCTGAGACGTACTCCATGTGGGGGCGGGGTGCAGTGTGAGGGTCAAACCTGACCTCAGCTGGAGCAGGGTGTGGGTTGAAGCTGGGTGGGCCCTTCATGTTGACACCCCGGGTCACGGCTGGTGGGATGGGAAGGCGCGTGTTGGCGCACCTGCCTGCCCTGTCTTCCTGGGCTGGAGATGGATGCAGGCCTCTGTCCGGGCCTGAGGTACACGGGGTCACGTGGGGCCTCGCCCTGCAGCCATGCCCAGCACCTCCCTGATGCCTCCTGGCCCGGCTGCCGGGCACTGTCTTTGCAGAGCTCCACGCAGGAGATTGGCGAGGAGCTGGTCAACGGGGTCATCTTCACCATCTCCCTGCGCAAGGTGCAGGTGCACCACGCCGCCAACAAGGGCCAGCGCTGGCTTGGGGTAAGTGCGTGCAGGCGCAGCGAGGCCACCCCACCCAGGGTTCCTAGGTGGCCAGATACCACGCTGGTGACTCCCCCGGGCTCTCTCCCAGGAGAGACAGACGCTTTGTTTACTGTTTTCTTAATATTTTAATACCCTGTTATGGCCAGGTTACCACGAATAGAAAAATTTTAGAGAAAAATTTTTGAAAACAGATTGAGCCAGCTTTTTTCCCCCACACTAGTATCCTTCAAATAGTGTCATGCAAATATCCCCACGTGAGCCCTAGTTTTTCTAATGTGGTATTTAATATTTAATGGTGTTCTTCTATTTCCATGTCTCTAGATATGGCCCATATTAAGAGTATGAGTGGGAGCAGATGTGGCTCAAGCAGTTGAGCGCCTGCTTCCCACACGGGAGGTCCCGGCTTTGGTTCCTGGTGCCTCCTAAAAACAAACAAAAAAAAACAAACAACAAGCAAACAAGTGAAAAAACCAACTCAGGGGAGCCAATGTGGCTCAGTGGTTGAGCGCCGGCTTCCCACATACAAGGTCCTGATTCAATCCCCAGCCCTGGTACCTCAAAAAGCAAAAAAAGATTATGAGTAATGTAATAGGACTCTTGATTTTAAAAGTTAAATCTTTAATTTCCACTGATACTAAAATCAAAATAAAATTTTCTCATCATCATTCATCTACAGCCTCATAAAAACAAAACAAAAACCAAAAAACCTGTGGGTGATTTGTGTGGACTCACGACGATAATGTCCTGAAGACAGGCTCTCAACGCAGGGTCGCACTGTTTTTGCTCAGCTAACAATATGATTTGATGGCGCTAATATTTTAAAACATTCCCTCCCCTCAAATTCTACTTTTATCGCTGATCCCACCTCTTTCCACAAGTGGCTGAGGGCTCTGAGCTGCAGCCCCAGGGCCTCCTGGTGGTTCACGGTGCTGCCGCCAACGGCGTGTTCTCACTTTGTCCCACCCACAGTTTGAAAACGAGCCAGGCCTGAACCTGTATGAGACCTGCAAGGTGCGGACGGTCAAGGCAGGCACGCTGGAGAAGCTGGTGGAGCACCTGGTGCCTGCCTTTCAGGGCAGTGACCTCTCCTATGTCACCATCTTCCTCTGCACGTACCGGGCCTTCACCACCACGCAGCAGGTCCTGGACCTGCTGTTCAAAAGGTGAGCGCCCATCCGATCCCTGGCATCCAGACGGCTCTGCTCCCCTCTAGCTGTGTGTCTCAGGAGCGTCACTTCACCCTCCGAAAGGCGGGGCGGGAAGAGGACCAACCTCCCAGGGTGATTGTGTAAGGACTAACTGGGAGAATCCATGGAAGGTGCTTCCCCAGAGCCTGGCTCAGCGGAAGGGGTGACTGGAGGGGCAGGAGTTGTTCAAAGTATTGTCTTCCTCTTCTCTGAGCGGAAGCTCTGCCTCCTAGTGACCCTGTGCAAACCTCTTTTCCATTTGTAAAGGAGGTTGAGATTCCACCTCGGGAACCCCGTCCTTGGTGTAGCCAGAGCAGGAAGCAGGGATTGCCAGGGGCTGGCAGAGGGGCCCCAGGCCCACTCAGCTATCAGGGAAGAGACTGGTTAGGGTTTATTCATTCTTCAAATGTATATTAAGCACCTACTGTGTGCAGGCACTTTTCTAGGCAGTGAATAAAGCAAACAAAAGTCCTGCCCTCCTGGGCTTCTGTTCTAGTCGGGAAGTCAGTAACACTAGACATCATAAGCAGGTACGGTAGATGTGACGCCCTCACGGCCTCCTCTAGATATGGCTGCATCCTCCCTTATTCTGATGAGGACGGTGGACCTGAGGACCAGCTAAAAAAGTGAGTGGACACTGGGTCAATGGGGAGGGTTCCTGTCTCCACAGACCAATGGAGGGAGCTGGGTCGTGTGGCCGGGGCTGGGCAGAACCCTGGGCACCCCCACATCCTATGATTCCCCCTGGAGGGCTGAGCTTAGGGGGCTTCCCCCTCCTCCTGTTGGGAAGGAGTCAAATGGAGCTGTGGATGGGGTCCTGAGGCATTGGGTGCAGAGAGGACCCTGGCCTGGGAGCTCAGAGCTGGCCTTTCAGCGAACCTGTCCCCACCCCAGCCCCGTCACAGCTCTCCTTGCCCCCAGCCACCACATTGTGCAGACCCAGAACAGGCTGTGGACCTCAGTCTCATCCGCCTCCTGCAGGGAGGGCTGGGCTGGCTGTACCCCTGTCCTCTGGGAGGGCAGTGTCAGTGGGAAGAAGAGACACACATGTGACACGCAGAGAAAGGCCGCACCTCACAGCAGGAGCTACAGGTTTGGGGCCAAAAGGGGCCAGGAAAGACTGGGGCAGGAGGACAGACTCTGTTCCCTCATCAGTCGGATATTTTTGGATATTTATAAGCTCCTGCTATGTCCGTGCAATGGACAAAGCAGGCACAATCCTTCCCTGACCTTGCACAGTTTATGTTCCAGGGAGACGGGTCACAGGGGAGACAGACAGAGCAGGATGACAGGCTTCCCTGTAGAACAGGAGAGTTGGTCAGACCTTTGACCAAGAGCTCCCAACAGTTGAGGCTCATTGCTAGCCCCCTGCTTGGACCCAGCCTGCCACTGCCAAGACAGGTAGAGCGGGGTGGGGGTGGAGAGGGCCTGGCCTCCAGGCATCAGGGGCAAGCACAGGAGCTCTGCCCCCAGCTGAGAGCAGTGTGGAAGGAAAGGCCAGTTCCCTAACCCTGCTACCTGCCTGCCTACCCCCAGCACCATCTCTTCCATCCTGGGCACCTGGCTGGATCAGTACTCGGAGGATTTCTTTCAGCCCCCGGACTTTCCCTGCCTCAAGCAGCTGGTGGCCTATGTGCAGCTTAACATGCCTGGCTCAGACCTGGAGCGCCGTGCCCACCTTCTCCTTGCCCAGCTGGAGCACACGGAGCCCATCGAGGCAGAGCCACTGGGTGAGGAGGATTGGGTGTGGGTGTGTGTTGAGTGTGCAGGCGCACGTGAGTGTGCAGGGTGGGGCATGGGTCTGTGTAGACCTCCAGAGGTTGCCCTTGGGCCAGGAGCAAAGAGTAGCCTAAGACAGCTTATCTGGTAGACTGCAGTCAGGGAAGACTTCCTGTGGGTGGGTTCTTGGGTTGGGGCTTCCCTTAGAGGCAGTGGGATCTTCTTTGTGTTTGGAAAATCACAAAGAAAGCCATTCTTATTGAACCTTTCTCCTCTTTCACTTTCAGTACCAACTCCAGCTCCAGCACCAGCTCCAGAGATAGAGCCAGCCCTGGTGCCAGCTCCAGAGCTAGAGCCAGCTCCGGTGCCAGCTTCAGAGGTAGAGCCAGCGTTAGCACCATCTCCAGAGGAAGACACAGTTTCGACACTAGCCCCAGAGCTAGAGCTAGAGCCAACACCAGCTGTAGCACCAGAGCCTTCCTGCCCCTGGCCTGTGACCACGGAGAACGGACTGAGTGAGGAGAAGACTGACCTCCTGGCGTTCCCTCCTGAGCTGGTGGCAGAGCAGTTTACACTGATGGATGCGGTGAGCAGCTGGGCTCGGCAGGGCAGAGCTGGGTGGATCTTCCTTCTGGCATCTGCTGCTCAAGTTTTACCATCCCCTGATCTGGAGTCTGATGATTTGGATCCAAACTCCAGTTATCAACTTCCCAACCTTGTGACCTGGCAAGTTTATTAATTCCCAGGCCCGCACTGCAGAGTAGATATAGGACACTAACCGTACCTGCCACACACACTGACTGTGAAGATCACATGAGAGCAAAGAAGTAGAAAGCTTGAGGGCGCTTGGTCTTTGGGGGTTGAAGGGAGCTCACTGCGGTACAGCCAGCTCCAGGGGGGGCCCACTCTGAGGGGCGGGCTCCACAGCATCGACACTAATAAGACCCTGATGTGCACTGGATCCTTTGGCCGGCACCCAAAGCTGCTGGTCCCCACAGGGCCTGTGCACCTGACCCCAAGCAGGCCCAGGAGGTGTGGTCAGGAGAGGAGAGGGTGCCACCTGGGCCTCTGGAGGCATGAGGAACCTCGGGTGCTGGGGTCTGTGAGATGGACTAGAAAACACAGTTCTCTCCTCCCCGCTAGCCTTGGGCTCTGGATCACTCGAGTGCTAGGTCCCCTCAGGGGACAGAGAACACACCCTGTCCTCAGCCTGCCGAGCTCCAGCTGAGACCACTGGACCCTGGCCTGGGCCCTGAGGGCCTGCGGGGTCTGAGCTGGGCAGGGCGGGACCGGCTGACAGCCCCTCCTCCCCAGGAGCTGTTCAAGAAGGTGGTGCCGTACCACTGTCTGGGCTCCATCTGGTCCCAGCGTGACAAGAAGGGCAAGGAGCACCTGGCGCCCACCATCCGTGCCACCGTCACCCAGTTCAACCGAGTGACCAACTGCGTCATCACAACCTGCCTCGGGGACCAGAGCATGAAGCCGCTGGACAGGGCCAGGGTGGTGGAGCATTGGATCGAGGTGGCCAGGGTACGCCCGGGGCCCTCTCTGGAGTCCTGGAGCCCCTCTCTGTTCTTCTCGGCTCTCAGGACCGCAGGCCCTCCTGGCTGTAGCACAGCCCTACACTGTCCTCACTTCCACCCAGGCTACGACCTCAGGTTGACTGTGGGTGTCACTCTCTGGGCCCACAGCATTCCCTCGGGGGCTTCCTGGGTGTCCGTCTAATCCAAGAGGGGAGATGTCAGCTGAGGGGCCTGAAGCTAAAGCCAGAGGAACGCAGACCCCACCTCACAGCTCCTCCTTTCTCCCTCCCTAGGAGTGCCGAATCCTCAAGAACTTCTCCTCACTCTATGCTGTCCTCTCTGCTCTTCAGAGCAACTCAATTCATCGTCTGAAGAAGACGTGGGAGGAAGTTTCCAGGTGGGCTGGCCCCTCCCCAGGGAACACCAGGGTGGACTAGGGACCCCGTAGGAGCTGGGTAATGCCCGTCAGGAGCCTGGGAGGCAGCGACTCCTGAGCAGGGGCCGGGCAGGGTGGGGCTCCAGGTCCCCACAGGACCTGAGGTCAGCTGTTCTGCCTCAGCCCTGGCTCCCTCCTCTGTCAGGTACAGAGTTGAGCCAAATGGGAGCACGTCAAGGGTTTGCTCCTCAGCAGCACACTCTGTCCAATGGAAAATACACATGTAAAAACCAGCTGCTCATGAAATGGGAATAGGGTCCCTGTTGTGCCCACATGACAGCTCAGCTCCCAAGTCCCATGCTGTCCTGCAGTGCTCAGAGCTACCTGGTTTTAGCCCCAGCCACCCTGGCAGGCCAGGTCCTAGATGGCTAAAATAAAGTGGATTAGCCCTTATACCCACCCACTCCCACCTTTCTCCTTCCTTCTTGCCCTCCCCAGGGACAGCTTCCGCCTCTTTCAGAAGCTGTCTGAGATTTTCTCAGACGAGAACAACTACTCACTGAGCAGGGAGCTGCTCATCAAGGTAAAGAGGAGACTGGGGATTCTAAGGGGGTTGTGGTTTTTCTTAGTTTCTCACTGAAAGTTTCTTTGGAAAATTACAGTCTGGTCTTGTGTTTGAAGAGGAAGATGGATATGTTTGGTTCATGTGCAGTGGGGTGGCAGGTATAGGGCAGCAGGCGCTGCTGCGTGGTTGTGGTGTATTGCCGGGGGATTCGCAGGAGCCAGGTGGCTAAAGGGCCTAACCAGCCTTGGGTGCATATGGCTAGACCCGGAAGGTAGATAGGCATGTATTCTGCATCTCCCCACTGTGCCTCTGTGACAAGCTGCCCAGCAGCCACAGCCCCATGATTCTGATCAAGGGGCCTCGTAGCCAATGTCATATGCTTCAGATGGCTTATGAGGACTCTTTGAGGGGGGACTCATGAATTCATGCCTCTCCTCTGAAAACTTCCTGAGAATTACAGGGGATGGGGATGCCTTTGGTATGGCCTTGGGCAGAGATTGGGGACCAAGACTTCAGTGGGCTGGGGCAGGCAGTTGCTGCTCAATTAGGCCTCCGGAGACACCCCGTCCTCAAGCTCCATGGCTGGGACGACACAAGGCCCCCCTACACACTCAGAGGCCAGGAGAACTAGATACCGGTTGGTGCTGGTGGGTGGTGGGGTGACGTCAGCTCAGACGAGGCCTCTGTGTGGGAGGGAGCAGCCTGTCCTCCGATGCCCTGAGCAACCAGGACACTCTGGCAGTCCCCTTGGGCCTCTGTCCTCATGTGGAATGGAGGTTTGGCCATCCAGTGGTGCTAACCTCACAGCAGCCAGTGAAGTTCAAGGGAGAAAAGGAACATGGCCACGCTTTCCCGTGGCTGTGTGGTAGAAACAGTGATGGCCTGAGCATCCGCACTGCTAGTGTGCAACACTGAGGCCCCTGGACACCCGTGAGGGGGGTCAGGTCCTTGTTCACATGCCACAGATGAGCAAACAGGCTCGGGGAGGCCTGGCCGCATGCCCAAGGTCACGCAAGGGAGACTGGGGCACAGTGGTGGTGGCAGCAGATTTGCACCTGCCCACTTGGTCCAAGTGTCCAAGACCCCAGGGACAATGGGTGAGCGGCAGAGGGCCTGACTGACCTTGTCCTCAACCCTGGCAGGAGGGGACCTCCAAGTTTGCCACCCTGGAGATGAACCCCAAGAGAGCCCAGAAGAGGCAGCAGCAGCAGGAGAGGGTGAGTGTGTCTGATGCTGGGAGCATCAGCGCAGGGTGGCCTCCAAGTCAAGATGGGGTCCCCCCTCAAACCCATCCTTCCTGGGCCACTGAGCCTGGAAAGCCTCCCTTCAGTGTCCCCTCCCCTGGAACCCTTAGGGCTGTGAGCCGTAGGAATCCTGGGGGAACTATTTGCAGCCAGTCAGAGCCAGAGCCTGGAAGAGCTGAGTCAGGGTGGATTTGGGGGTTGGAGGGTAACTTGGTGATTTCCCAAAAGTCAGTCCTGGGAGGTGACTGCAAGGGAGTTTGGGGTCCTTGGAGGCTGGCAGGGGCACTTGCAGGGAGGCAGCTAAATGTCCCAGACTGTCTCAGGGTAGGGGCCTGGATGTTCCTAGGAGGCTGAGCAGTTTCCAGGGCAGGGTCTTGGGGGCACCTTGAGCCTGAGCTCATCCTCACCTCACCCCCACCCCTACCTAATGCCACAGGGTGTCATCCAGGGCACTGTCCCCTACCTCGGGACATTCCTCACCGACCTGGTGATGCTGGACACAGCCATGAAGGATTATCTGTATGTGAGTGAGCCTGGGGTGGGGCCGGGTGGGAAAGGACCCTGAGGTTTGGGAAGAGAGGCCCTCCCGGAGTCCTGAGCTCTCAGCAGTGGGCACAGGGCATCTCCTGAGAGCCTCCCAGCCGCCCTGGGAGCTGGGGTGCCACGGCCTTCTTACAGACGAGTAAACGGGGGCTGGGAATAAGCCTCCAGTTTGGGTCTCCGTCTGCTGAAGCAGCAGAGTCGCCTGACTGCTAACGTGCATGAGGTATTGGCTGAGCTGGGCTCAGCTTCTCCTCAGGCAAGACCACGAGGGAAGAGCAGAGTAGGGCCCCTTCTAGGTCAGGCAGCCCACGAGTGGCCGAGCAGTCCCTTCCAGCCTACAGTCTCTCCATCTGTCATCAGGGAGGGTTGTGCTGGGAGGTCCCTCAGCCTCTGCCCCAGGTCCCCCTCCTCTGGCGCCCAGAACCCTGCTCAGGTCCAAGTTCTGGTATGCGTGCTGCCCTGCCCCCTTGTGGGCCCTCATGGTAGTGCAGCATGAGAAGGGGTGAGGGAGTCTGGTAATGGCCTAAGGGGACCCTTTCTAATGGACATTGGTTGTGCGCCTTCCAGGGTAGACTGATCAACTTTGAAAAGAGGAGGAAGGTGAGTAGCAGTGGTATTGTGGGGGGTGTGGTGGAAATTGGAGACCCAGCTGGGCAGGAGACCATCCCCCTTCCTCTGAGATTTATGGGGAGCGTTTGATTCACAGGTGGGCAGGCCCTCCCACTGGAGGGTGGGGTAGTGAGTGGGACAAAGGGCAGCTTTCTGGTGGGCGAGCTGTTTGATCTCAGCCCTGAGAACAGGTGAAGCCTGGATGGGAATGGGGTGGGGAAGAAGGCCCCATGGGAGCAAAGACCCAGCTCCTGGCTACTGGCCCCCATGCCTCCCATTGGGCCCACCAGGCCTCATCAATACCCTGCCCTCCCTCCCGGGGCCAGGAATTCGAAGTGATTGCCCAGATCAAGCTGCTGCAGTCGGCCTGCAATAACTACAGCATCGCACCCGAGGAGCAGTTTGTGGCCTGGTTCCGGGCCATGGAACGGCTCAGCGAGACTGAGAGGTGAGGTCAGGTCAGAAATGGGCAGTGGCAGGGATGGACTCTCCAGAAAGCCTGTGGCCGTGGCTCCTTGGTCAGGACTGGGCCTCTTGCGTGGACACACGGTCACCTGCATACCAGCTTCTGGGTAGGTGCTGGGAGGGATACTGGGAGCCTCACAGCCGCCACTCTGTCCTGTAGTTACAACCTGTCTTGTGAGCTGGAGCCCCCATCCGAGTTGGCCAGCAACACTCTCAAGGCCAAGAAGAACACGGCCATCATCAAGCGCTGGAGCGAGTGAGTTCCCGGTCGAGGGCAAGCACGTGTGGGCTCTCTAAGGCTCAGGGAAGCTTTGAGCTAAGTGTGGGCTTGGCAAGTCTGACAGCTTGGCACTGAGATCCCAGCCGCACTCCTGACCGCCCTGTGACTCGGGAGAGTTGCCTCATGTCTGGGCCTCAGTTTCCTCCTCTGTGAAATGGGGTGATGCTGCGTGATCTCTCAGGCAGCTGGAGCCCATGAGCTACTGTTGGTGGACTGAGCACTTAGCAGGGTGCCTGTGCACAGAGCGCAGTGGTAGCAGGGCAGGGGTTGGTTGTGTTCCTTGGGGGGCGGGCCCTCCAGGTAAGCTGCCCCTTCCATCCAGCCGCCAGGCCCCGAACACAGACTTCAGTACCAGCTGTAGCTCCCACTCCAAGTCCTGTGACCAGCTCAAGTACGGCCCCTACCTCAGCAGCGGGGACACAGCCGATGCGCTCAGCGTACACTCAGCTGGCTCCTCCAACTCCGACGTGGAGGAGATCAACATGAGCTTTGTCCCAGAGTCCCCTGATGGCCAGGAAAAGAAGGTGCCTGCCCACACCTCCCTGACAGCCCTTCCCATGACTCTCCCTTTCCAGTACCTTTGTTTTCCCTCTCCACACCCACAGAAAGGGCCAAGAAGCCCTGGCTCTAGAATGGAGCTTCCAGAGGCCCCAGGTTCTTTATACCAGCCCAGGGTGCGTGGCAAAGTCTATGGCTTCTGCTTATTTCAATGTCCCCGCAGTTCTGGGAGTCGACATCCCAGTCATCCCCAGAGACCTCCGGCATCAGTTCAGCCTCTAGTAGCACCTCCTCCTCCTCGGCCTCTACCACCCCCGTGGCCACCATACGCACCCACAAGCGCTCCATCTCAGGGGTCACCAACTACAACTCCTCGCTGCCGCTCTACAACCAGCAGGTGGGCGACTGCTGCATCATTCGTGTCAGCCTGGACGTGGACAACGGAAACATGTACAAGAGCATCCTGGTGAGCCGGGGGGTGGCATCTCCTGGGACCCTCAGTGGTTCAGGCACATAAGGAATGACATGTTCCCTCCCTGCCATCCTGGAGCAGACTCCCGCGTGGATGGGAAAGGACACACAGCCACCTCCAGGGACCAGAAGAGCGAGTGTTCAGTGGTGGTCAGAGCTCAGAGGTGGCTGTAGGGCTGAGGATGGCACACTGAGCGAGGACGGCCTGGGAAGAGCTCGATGAGGCAGCCCCAGAGAGGAGGGTGGGCACAGCCTGCCAGGCCCCAAGGAGGGGGTGCGCTTGTCCAGCCTGAGGAGCAGCCAAGAGGACAGGGCTGAAACGCAGGGGGAAAGGGGAAGGGTTGAGGTCAGTAAAGTGTTAGGAGCTGGGGCACATCAGGTTGTGTGAGCTGCTGGGTGGAGCTTGAATTTTTCATGTGGGGAGACAGGAGCCACAGCAGGCTCAGAGCAGAGTAGGGACAGCTGGGGAACATTGCCCTCAAAGTGCAGTTTGGGCCATTGTGTGGAGACACTGGCCAGTGAGGGGCTGCTTCCGTGACCCAAGGGGAAGATGGGGGACTGCTCCTGGGCAGTGGTCGTGAAAGCATGAGCAGGGATCCTGCTTGGGACGTGCAGATGGAGCCACCCCAGGCCCACTGCACAGAGGCTGGCCAAGCTGCCATGTCACACACCCACCCTGGGCTGCCCTTCTCTTGGGACCAGGAGCTGGCGTGGTTGTACCAAGCTGTCACTTGTTCGACCCTTGGCCTGAGTCCTGCCTGGGCCTGAGCCCTCATGGTTGAAGCAGCTGGGGTCTGGACCATGCTGAATACTGCGGCATCTCCAAACCTAGGGCAGGCCTAGTACATACTAGGCCCATGAGTGTCCAGCCCTTCCTCCTCTCTGACTTCCAGACTTGGACTAGGTGTCTGTTCTGGGGGTTCACTGATACCTGGAGGTATCCTAGAGGGGCAGGTTGGGGGAAGCAATTCTCTGCATGGTAAGCTGTTTTCCAAAGTGGCATGAAAGGAGGTGTAGGTTCTTGTAGGAGATGGGGTAAGGAATGATTGGAAAAGTCCCCCATCGTTCCATGGAGGTCTCCCTGAGGGAGCAAGAGAAGACAGTGAGGCCCCTCTAGACCCAGCCCTGACCAGTAATGGCTCCATAAGGTCTCTGGCAGCTGCACTCTGGGGGAGCCAGCTCCAGGACCCATGCCCTGATGATCTGTCCCCTGATCCACTCCAGGTAACCAGCCAAGATAAGGCTCCAACTGTGATCCGCAAGGCCATGGACAAACACAACCTGGATGAGGATGAGCCGGAGGACTACGAGCTGGTGCAAATCATTTCAGAGGATCGAAGTGAGCCAGGGGGCGAGTTGGAGAGGGGGTGGTGGAGGACGTAGGTATGAGTACCACATCCCTAGCCCATGGACCCGAGGTCCTGGGCCCCGGGGAAACAGACAGCAGGGTGGGTCCACACCCTGTCCACACACCAAGCTGCCCCGGACGCTCCACAGCACCCAGAGCACCTTCTCCCTGCCTGCTCCATCTCCCTGTTGTGTACCCTTCCCTACACGTGTCCCAGGCATTGGGAAACAAAGTTCAAGGCAAAAGCCATTGGGGTACCCAGATAAAGGGCTTTTCACCTCGGTCCATGGCGAGATGGCCAAGCAGAGGGGCTCGACTCGAAGTCTGTCCTCTGGACAGAGGGGGTGACTGCACCTCCAAAAGCACCATGACTGGTGGACACAAGCACCAGATATGCTACAAGCCACGCGTTTATCATGGTGAACACTAGACAAAATCTCCTTGATCCTCTTTGCAGGCTCTAGGGAGCGAACTCATGTCTAGAAACTGGGAAGGGAAAAGAATCCAGAGGAACAGCACAGACCCAGAGCCAGGGGTCCTGGACCACTTACTCACGCCCCTGGGCCTCTTCCTCATCCCCAAAGAGGAGGGAAAAATAGTCAACATATGCGCGCATAGTGTGTCCATGCACCATAAAGATTAAAGTATTTTCTCGTCAGTGAGTTGATCACCCTGTCCCAGCCATTAGCCCAGGCAAATATTCATGACTCCCACCACCCTTAGAAGTTAGTTTTCAATCCTCTCTCATCTTCATGATGGTAAATGGCAGCTGTGACATGTTAGATTGATAGGGCAGATGGGACTCATCATGCAGAAAAGGAAGACTGAGGACTGGGGAGGTTAAGAAAGGAAACGAGTACCCGCATCATTGAGGCTGGAGCAGGAATTCCAGCCTAGCATTGATTTCTAGCAGGCTCCAGGCCAGAGGACATGGGTCAGAAATGGGAGCAAAGAATAAACACTTGCTGGGTGTCAGGTACCCAAGGGGAATCCTGAGTAGTACAGTATTTGGGGGAGATGGTCTAGATTCTAGAAAACTTATTCCAGCTCCGAGATCCTGATGAGTGAAGGTCGCAGGTGCAGGATGAGATGACCCTTTGACAGCTCAGGTCTGAGGTTGAGAGTTGGTGGGGTCAGAGTGACCTTTCAAACAAAGAGTTGTTCAGGCTAATCTGTGCCTCTGTAGTGTCGTCCTGCATGCAGGTGTTATTCAGAGGGGTTGTTGGTCCTGGAGCTGGGTGGGGGTCTCAGGTCTGTGGCTCAGGCCTGCCTTCATGAGTGCCCTCAAGCGGTAGGGGTGTCCTGTGGCCTCTGGGAGCACAGCTGACCTCCCCTCTGCCCCACTCACCAGAGCTGAAGATCCCTGACAACGCCAATGTATTCTACGCCATGAACTCTACTGCCAACTATGACTTTGTCCTTAAGAAACGGACTTTCACCAAGGGGGCAAAGGTCAAGCATGGAGCCAGCTCCACACTTCCACGCATGAAGCAGAAGGGACTCAAGATCGCCAAGGGCATCTTCTAACCAGCCCCTGGCACCCGCCAGCCACAGCGCCACCCTTCCCAGGGTCTGTCTGGCCGGTAGGTTAGCACTTACAGACTCGGATGGGCCAGGCCAGGCAGGCACCACCCTCCCAGCCAGCCTAGGCCACCCCAGGCTTGTTTCCCACTGATCCTCTCCTGCTACCAGACATGACGCCTGCCTGTCGACAGGCTGACCTGGACTCCCGTGGACCACTTGCTGCCTTAGGTGCCTTCTGCCCTGTGGGAACCAGAGGACTAGCTGACTTTTGCCAAGGAGTGCTGCCGATGGGCGTGGCACCCTGCCTACTGCCCTCTCTACCCCTCCCTTGCACCTTCCCAGGTGCGGGGCACTGCTGCCTGTGCCCTCGGGCACCCCAGGGCAACCACTCGCCCACCGGGTCTGACCACTGCAGTTCTCTCCTTGGGCCTGAGGGTGCCCACCCATGACATTCCCAGGGGTCCTGGCCCCTCCTCCCCCCACTCTGGCCTTTCTCAGGCTGCACCAAAGATCTACCATCAGGGCCTACCAGGAGTGAGGGAGTCTCCACCCACCTCCACCCCAGTTTCCCATCCCAGGGAGGGGGGAGAGCCTCTTCACAGAACCCACTCCTCACCCAGTGAGTGAGGAGGGCCCCAACTACATCCCACCGATGATGAATCTCACGCCACTGCAAGTGCCACACACCACTACTTCCTGGGCTTTATGGGACCTTGCAAGATGGGGTTAGTCGGAGGGAGGATTTGGGAGAGATGGGAGGGTGATCGAATTTTTGTATGAAAAGCGAAAAAAAAAAAAAAAAGTTTACCGAGTGGGGAGGGGCAATATTTATTTGTTGTAAATAGCAAATGCTAGACTTGAATATTATATTAAAACGCGGTTTCTACTACAGCCTGGGAGTTGAGGTGTTTGGTTCTTTCATTTACTCTGTTAATTTAAATGAGATGCAGGTTCTTGCATTGCTCATTCAAATAAATCATGTAGGGTCATCAGTTTATTTTATACGGGAGAAGCAAAAAAGAGCCAGCCCCCCTGCCCTGGCTTCCTGAGGCAAACACAGAAGACCCCTCTCACAGAGCACATGGGCCTTTCAGTATCAGTAGAGCAGGCAAGGAGCTGGCACCATCAGAACTCCCTGGATTTAGATGTTGAGGTACTTCCACAGGGTACAGCAACCACCTCTGATTTGGGTATCTCTAAAAATAACATTTCCTGACCCAAGACAGGACAGTGGCTGAATTTCTACAGCTTTGGAGGAAGAAGGAACGTTCTTTGCTTCTCTTGCTGAGGTTTCTTTTGACCACCAATTAGAAACTTGTAGTTTTCAAAGCAAACTCTGGAATTACATCAGCACTAAGTGAGGGAAAAAAATTATATCTAAACTTACAATGTGGAAAGGAAAAGGACAGAGGAAGACGTTTGGCAAACGGAACAAAGGCAGGCAGGACTTGGCTACCTCAGTCCCCCTCTAGGGCTCTGGGTTCTATCTTAAATCTTATCCTCCATTCCTGATACCAGAATTTCTTTTCCTGTTTGTTTGTATCTGAGGAAAAAGATTTCTGATGCAGCGTTTAAGGCTCCAGCTGGGCCTCGTTTCATAGGCACAACTGCTCCCTAGGAACTAGCCTTCCCACCTCCCTGCCATTCCTTGTACAATTTCCTAACCCAAAAACTCCCTGACAGGCCAGGCCTCTGTGTCTGGTACCTGGTGGCCCCTCCTCCCTGGCTGGGGCCTGAGGCATCATGTGTGAGCTCTGAATGCCAAGATAAGAATACTCGTTCCTTGTGAGCCAGAGACCCCACATGCTCTCTTCTCTGGGTCAAGGGGAACTTGGGCCGTGTGCTGTGAGGTCCACCATCTCAGGCATCTCCAGTTCACACTCTCAGTTGTGTTGCTACTGATTGTCCTCAAGAGGAGTTTGGCTCTGGACCTTAGAGCTTGCAGCCCCCTGGGGTGGCTGCATCCATTGTCCAAAACTTGTGCTTTGCTTATGTCATGGGGATGTGGAAAGTTCCTGTCGGGGTGGGGCAGGGCGGGGGTTGTAAGATTGGGCATGACGGGTGTGGGGAAGGCCACCAGGACTGATGACCCCCGGGCTTGCACAGCCTCACCGCAAATTAAATTCCTGAATGGCTTCCTGTCCAGTGAACAGGCCCTGTCCTGAGCTGCCCACGTGCCCTCCCCATCTTCCCCGTGATCAGGAGCTAAAGGGTTGGTTAACCCCTGGCACAGCACTGAGCCCTGGCCCTGCACCAGCCTCCTGCCTGCGCCGGTCAAGTGAACATCATCCCCTGGATTCCTCCTGTAACCCCAAGAGCCAGGTGGATTGGGGGGCAGATCCTGGATTATCCCCCCTCCTTCACAACGACCGCAGATGTCTCCCAGGCACAAAGTGGGTCCTTTCCAGTGCGTGGCACAGCTGTCCCAGGATGTGATTCATGGAATGGAAGACTTTTGCTAAATGCAAGCTTCCCATCCCACCCCCAAAAGAAATCGAGGTGCCAGCTCCCAGGGCTAGTCTAGGGCCGGGAGGAAGGCACTGGTGTCTGAGGGGCCTGGGAGGCTCCTGAGAGCAGATCCAGCGTGGAGACACATTTACTAAGTCTTGTGTGAACCAGTATTATCGATGGAGAAGGGTTCAGGTCACCCCTTTGGCTTCCATTTGCCACCTGAGACTCCGACACCAAACCAGAGAGCTAGGTGGCCAAGGCAGTAACATGCCGGTCCCCGGGTGCCAGCCTTTGGGTTTGCCTGGTTGAGCTTAGAGGGCTTGCTCTCTGCTCGGGCCCGGCTGCATGGGGCAGCAAGGCTCTGGGTTGCACCTCAATCCAATGGGAAGGCATTAAACATCGTTTCCTGGCAAAAGCAGATGTCTGGGCAGTGACCATTGGGCTGGCAGGTGGAAAGAGGTGGCTTGAGGCCCTGGGGCTGCGTTTCATGGGAAGAACTGGCTTCCCATTTCTGGTGGGTCTTGGGTCCCGAGCTGTGGGTGATGTGGACAGTCTAGTTTCTGCGAAAATTTGGTGATTGATTTTCCCTGCCTTTAGAATTTGATTCTAATACCCCTCCCCATCTGGTTCTGGGCAGAGGGGGTAGTGAAGACGTAGGTGAACCTAAAAGGCTTTAAAAGGGTCCTCTCCTGTCTGCTCATAAAGAGTCCGAGCAGTAATCTGTTAAAGAGCTGGGGACCGGAGGCCCTTTCAGCTTTGGCTGCCTTGGACTGATGGCCACTGGGTCACCCTGTCGTGCAGGCTCACTCCACCCTCCTGAAGAGGCTTATGCAGTCCCTGAAGAGGCTCACGACCCACACTTGCATAAAATCGATCCGAACATGAGGGAGACAAGACCCCGAGGGGAAGGGGAGCTCCTTCTTAGCGCTTTTGCCCTCTAAGGGCCTAACCAGCAGGACAGCTCTTTGCTGTTCATAACTCCAGAAGGACCTGGAGCCTAATAATCACTCTTAGCGAATCCTGGAATCCTCTTGTGATTCACTTGCGCCTTTTCATGGGTGACACAAGCCAGGGAGGAAGCGCATCACGGCTGCCATGTGGCAAGTCACAGCACTGTTTACACATTTAAGGACACATCTTCAAACTGTTAAAAAAAATCTATTAGAACCATATGGTTTTTTCAACCTCTGTGCATCTTTCCAGAAATCAAAATGTTAATTTAAATATTATTACCAGGGCTTTGAGACAAGAAGAGAAGAGAGACTGGGATCAGTTAAGACAACTAGTCAGAATGACAGTGGGTTGAGAGGTGAAGGTTTTCTTTCTAGGATGTAACCACTTCCTTGAAGGCCAGGTGTCTCACAGGACTCCGTGGCTAGGAATGACATTGACAAGGGCAGTTTTATTGGGCAGAAGAGAACCTAGTTCCTGCAGCTATGGGTAAAGGGCAGAATATTTTGTCATATTGCCTCTTTCACCAACAAGGCCTAGTGCTGGAATCCCTCAGGTAGAAGAAGAGTCCTGAGCCACTGAAACTTACAGTATGGGAGGGAAAAGGCAGAGCCGGATGGCTAAGAAATGAACTACAGGCACTTAAAACTTTGTGTTTGTGTCTGAAAATCCTGCTGGGAGAGTGGCCCAGCCGGACTCCAGAGAGCTGCTGTTTCCCCCAAGATCGAGCTGGCCCAGGACTCTAGACTCCTCCCCCTCCTCTCTCGGCACCCCTCCCCCACCCCACCCCACTGTGTGGTCTGGGGAAGAAGAACCCGGACCTTTGAGAATGCTGGCTTTGGTATCTCAGAGCTGGATTTGAATCCTGGCCCTGAGTGTCCTTGGCCACGGGATGCCCCTCTCAGGACCTCGTCTCCCGCTAAATACCTATAAATACCCAGAGTGGGCGCCTCAGTGCCCACCTCGTGTGGCTACAGCGAGGCCAGGCTTATCCGGCACTCGGCTCAGTGCCCCAGCCCACGAGGTGTAGAGGTGGGGCCGGGTCCTGACTTTTTCCTCTGTCACCTGCCCCTTGACCGTGCCAGAACGATCGGGCACCCCGTGCACAGCCAGGTGACCGTGGCACCCAACACCCTGCCATGAACAACCTTTGCTTCTGAACTTCCGTGTATTTTCTTATTCTCTCTCTGACTTGGGTTCAGCTGGACCAGCAGAACCCATTTCCCCTCCCTGGCTGGCTCCCCCCACCATGGCAGCGCACAGAGGTCACCCCCACCCTCCCCACAGAGGGCTTTGGAGGTGGCTGAGTCCCACAGGCTCTAGAGGAAGCCACCGCCTGCCAGAGCCCCGCTCCCCTCTGTGGCTGCCTCTGCCACCAAACCTGTGGGGCCAGCAGCTCGGTGCAGGGGTGGGGGTCAGGGTTTGGAGGGACCAGTGCCTGAATCCCCATCCAGGCTCTGCCTCTTCTCCAAACCTGTTTCCCCTTTTCCAAATTGAGGATAGGCATATCGAGGACAGACCAAAATCCTGGTGTAACGTGTTGAGCCCAGCACCTGATGCTATGGAGCTCCATAATTGACGGTGCCCCCTTCCTCCAGCTGGGGCTTTGGAGCAAAGAAAGATGCCAAATAGAAAGGATGAGGCTTTATTCAGAAAGAGCTCAGGAAGGGAGGTGGGTGCCCTGGGGTCCCCACACTGGTGGCCTCGTGGGGCCAAGGCCCATGGAACATTAGAAGCCGATCACCGTGGGCATCTGAGCCCCCTCGGAATCCTCCGTAGAGTCATCTGTCGGGGGCAGGGGGGCGGCCTCGGAGTCATCTGTGGGGGGCAGGGGGGCGGCCTCTCCACTGCTCACCGTGGGCAGCGCCTGGTAGGTCAGGGTCCAGTATCGCAGGTAGTTGGTCCTCAGGTGCTGCTTCATAGAGCTGCCGTCTATCTTTTTGTTGATCTCCAGGTAGTTGCCGTTTTCCCGGGTGTAGGGATTCCAGTGTGTGGGAATAGCCGAGTGGCCCATGTTGGGGTCACTGCAGAGTGAAGAGAGGTTGGGCGGGCGCTGTGGGACCACGGGAGGCTGGAGACCTGTGCCCCCCACCTGGCCCTGCCCCCAGCACGCCTGGGGCTGTCCTCCCTGCTCTGAGCTCGTTCTTAATGCCGCCTTCCTGTGTACTGGGCACTGGCCTGAGTGTATGCACGACACTCGGGCCCAAAAGAGAGCGGGCTCAGCCAGGGAGCCAATACCCCTATTTGACAGGTGGGGACCCCGAGGCTCAGGGAGGTTAAGTGACTTGCCCAAAGTCTCCCAGCTGGTAAGTAACAGAACGGGGACTGGAACCCAGGATAGCAGGGCCAAGGTGGCAGAAGGCCGTAGCAACTGGGTTCAACCCCCTGCCTTACCCAGTTCTGGCAAAGTTGGTCCAGTAGGCAATCAAGTTCTTGGAAACAGTTCTGTCTTGAATCCGGTAGCCCAAGGGCGTGGCGAAGGGTTTACCAAAGACATACTGGATGTCGTCTGCATGGTCGGCTCCCACCCAGCTGGGGTAGGTGGGCATCCGGGAGGGGTGGGAGAACAGGTACATGTAGGTCTTGGCACTCCTGAGGATGAGAAGGAGTTGGCAGGGTGCTAACCTGGGCTGCCCAGCCCAAAGATGGACCTGGGAGGTAGGCCATGGAGGGTGCCTGGAAGGTTCTGGGTCATTTCCACAAGACTCACAAAGAAACAAGAATTCTTCTGCCTGTAGAAGGGATAGCTTCTACAGGGATTTATAGATTCTACAATTTTAATTTTACTTATTCCTTACCTCCACAAAAAAATTTTGAGGCATATTCTTCTTATAATTCAGTACCAAGAAAAAAATTTTTTTTTAATTTCAAGTGAAAATATGTATTCTTCATTTGATTGGACAAGGTATATGCCCTCAGCTCTTTCCCTGCTTGCCCTGGCTGACAGGAAGCTCAGAGCTAAATTTATTGCTTAGTTGCTGCAAGCCTTTATCCTAGATGTCTAAGTATAGTTATGTCTTCCCACCTTTTAAGCGTTCCTAAGTTTTCTTAATTTTTATTTTACTTTAATGTCATTATTATATAAAGGTCTTTAATGTGGTTACAGGTTTAAGTAATTTGGGGAGTCAGCAAAGTTGAAGCTCCATAAGAATCATTGATCAGAGGCCATCTTCCACTGTTCTCTCTACCTGCACAGCATGAGGGATGGATGATGATGGATTTAAGGGCTTTCCAATGGGAAGGATTGTAGGACATGGGAGAAGGTGCTGGGCTGGGCAGACGGAGGACCACGGAAGTGTTTTGTAAACCCCGAGGCTGGGAGGTAAGTCTTGTCAAGTCTTGGCAAAGCAGAAATCAGGTAGGAACATGTGATCACCTGCCAAAGGCTTTCACAGGCATCCCAGACACCTCTGAGTTGCCCACAGGCAAGGCCAGTACAGAAGGGGGCAGCATCCCAGGCAGGCTTCCCCAAGGAGCCACACCCTCACCCAGATCCTCACTTGGCATTGGCTCTGTGCTGGGCCAGGGCAATCTCTGTGGGCACCAGGAAGAGGATGTCAGTCTCAAAGTCCACCACGGTCTTCTTCTTGGCCTCCTGGGATGAGTCATAGGCCCAAGGCTGAGTGTAGACACTGAAGGTTGTATTGGCACCTTCGAGCCCCTTGGTGATGGTGAGTCCGCTGACTAGTTTGTAGAAGTCTTCCCTGCAGAGACCAAACAGCCATCAGGGGTGGAAGGTCAATCACTGGCCCTTCTACCCAGTGCCAAAAGGCGGTACCTGCACACCCACACAGAAGAGGGCAATGAATGAGCCGGGCAGTCCCCCCCACACATTGCTTACTTCCTCGCTCCCACCCCTTTGCTGATGCCTACTGTCCCTGGCTTCCATGCCCCCTGCTTACTCCGTGATGGCCTTCTTGTCCTTGTTGATGGCTGGCATGTCAATGCTGGCAAAGATATGACCGTCCATGTTGTTGGTGCCTGCTATGTAGTCAATGTCAGCAGTGTTGGCGAACAGGTTGACAGGGTCGTCGGGGATGAAGTCTCCATCAATGACAGGGAGGAAGCCCAGATAGTGCAGCATGGGGTCTGGGTGAGAGAGCCAATAGGTTCTTGCACCTTCCAGTGTCCACCTGAACTTCCCCTAGGTTTCTGGGGGCCAGGGTTGATCCCATCCCTATGAGGATGCAGTGGAATGCTCCTTCCTTCTTTGATCTAGAGCAGAGTTTCCCAACCTCAGCTCTACTGACATTTTGGACCAGATAATTCTCTGTCGCGGGAGCTCTCCTATGCATGTAGGATCTTCTACCCATCAGCTACCAGTAGCAGCCCCCACCCAGTGGTGGCAATGAAAAATGTCTCCAGACATTGCAAATATCCCCTGGTTGCAAAATTACCCCCTGGTGAGAACCACTGTCTAGAGGCCAGTTCTGTCTTCTTGCTGCAGCCTAAGTCCCTTTCCTCTCACTCTTCTGTCTGGGGTTAAATCAGGAAGGAGGAAGTCCTAGCAGTAATTCAGGGGACCAATGGAGAAAGAGGTGCCCCTCTCCCAAGATTGGGTTCTAATCTGTTAGCCAAAATTTGTGTGAAGTCCACATTGCCCTCCAGAACCCCTCAGCTGGCCCCTAAAGCTCACTGAAGTATATGGCTGCACCAGCTTTCATCAGTGCACGGCTGGTTTTCCTTCATCAGGAACAGCCTGAGCTCCAAATGAAATCATTGGATTGAGTTTAGGGCCATACTGATTGAAAATTATTTGTTGTTTTGTTTTTGCCAAGCACTTATAGTTTGATTCACATAAGTTAAAGGTGCAAATGACAGGGTCCCATTGTACTTCACCTTAGAAGAATGAACAAGAGAGAATTTCAGCCTATGGGGCTGATGAGGCTGACATTCATGGGTTTTTACTGATGGGATCCCCTAAACCTTCCCAGAGGTACTGAATTTTAGAGCTACAGTAGGTGGTCAGCAAATGTTTGTTGAATGAATGAATGAAGGGTCATCTAGTACAAAGATTCTCAGTCTATGGTGCGGATTCCCAGGTGGGTTTTAGGGGCCTAAGAAACTCCCTATAATTGTATACAATTTTATATGTATACGATAATGATATGTATGTAATGTTGAGGGGTGGGGTCCAAACATTCATCAGCTTCTCAAATGAGTCCCTGACCCACAGAGGGCAAAAAGCCAGGATGGCTCCTTCCTCCCCTTACAGCTGGGGCCACTGAGACCTCGAGGGAGGTGGTGGCAGCAAGCTGCCTAGGACAACGTCAAGTCGGTGACAGGGCAAGGCCTGAGACAAGACACCTTTCTCTCCTCTCCAGGAGCGTGGCCCTGCCCATCAGGGCTCTTCCCCCTCCTGGAGCCCCTCTCCCCTCTCTCCCAGCAGCACCCACTCACACTCCATGCCAGCCAGTGGCATCTTATAGGCCAGCGTCAGGGCCCGGGGGTCAGTAACCTTCAGACACTTGGCCATCTTGGCGGTATCATCCAAGGGGCAGCCCACCTTCTTGGCGATCTGGGAGGCAGGGAATAGGCAGGTAAATGAGGCCAGTGCTCAGGGCAGAGAAGGATTTGGGGGCAAGGATGGGGTCCATGATAGAGAAGGGAGATGAGGAAGGTCCTCCACCCAGGCTTCTAAACCGAGCCCCCTCCCCTGCCTATACCCAGCCCACCAAAGCTCCACTGCTTACACTTTTGGCCCAAAAGAGTGGGTTCTTCTGTATGGCCCAGGGACACATAGCCACACCGCTCTGGCTGATGGCTCTCCGGATGAGGCCCTTGTTGTAGGGGGTGAGGGTCTGCGGCACACAGAAGCCTTGTCACCAAGGCCTCACCCCACCCTGCCCCCTGCCCCCGGCTTAGCTGGGGCCACCACAACAAGTCAGCTCTAGCCCCCCCCTCCCTGCCCCTTCCCCCCACGGGCTCCTTCTCAAACCCTGGGGTGTAGGCCTTCCCCAGGGGTTCCCAGACCTGCAGAGAAACGCTGGTGCCTCCGGCTGATTCCCCAAAGATGGTGATGTTGTTGGGGTCTCCCCCAAAAGCTGCAATGTTCCTCTTCACCCACGCAATGGCCATGTGCTGGTCCCGAAGGCCAAAGTTACCTGGAAGCAGGGGAGTGGGGGTGGGGGGGTGGGGAGGGGCGTTCATCAGGCACCCTTGGCTGGGGGCTAGGGGTTGGGGGTGCTAGAGCTGAATGGCCTAGAGCCTATCACACAGTAGGTACACAATCAGCGAAGCTGGATTAAGAAGTCTTCAACTCCCTGGAGACCCTGGCAGAGCCCCAGATGGCAAATGGTGGGGCCCAAGGATGGAGAAGGCCGGGGGGGCTAGAGCAGGCAAAGGTGGCAGGACAGCCAGCACCCCGGCTCGGCTCTTCTCTGCCACAGTCCCTCTTGTTGTCTGGCTCTCCTGCAGGCCACTGGGCCTCTGTGTCTCCATCTCGGCATGCCATTTTCTGCCTCTATTTCACTGTCTCTGCTTCCCTTGGTATCTCTCTAGGGCTCAGCCTGTCTTTTGACCTGTCTGGCAGCCTCTTTTTTTTTTTTTTTTTTTGAGGTACGGGGGACCGGGGATTAAACCCAGGGCCTCATATGTGGGAAACTGGTGCTCAACCACTGACCCACATGGGTTCCCGTGAGTTGGTTTTTTTGTTTGTTTTGCTTGTTGTTTGTTTTTGTTTTCTTTGGGAGGCACGGAAACTGAACCCAGGACCTCCCGTGTGGGAAGCAGGTGCTCAACCGCATGAGCCACACCCACTCCCTGGCAGCTTCTTTTATTCGAAACAGCTGCCAAGGGGCACCTGTGTCTCACAATTCCACTCCAGCTTCCTGGTTCTGCCAATAGGATTTGGGCATTTCTGTCAAGCTGTTGGGAGTTATATTGGGAAGAGGGGCATGGAGGAGTCAGAGCTCACAGGATTGGGTTCACACATCTCCCCAGCCCCCAAGCCCCAAGGCACCAAGCAAACCTGGCAGGTTGGAGTCTCCTGTGCTGAGGAAGCCGAGGGGGCCGACGCGGTAGTTGAAGGTGACCACGATGACATTGCCGCGTGTGGCTATCTCCTCTCCATCGTACAGGTAGTTGCTGAGAAAGTTGGCTCCGTGGCCAGCCCCCATAAGGAAGGCGCCTCCATAGATCCAGACCATGACAGGCAGGTTCTGGGACACTGAGGCAGACCCGAGCGGAGAGGGTCGGGTGAATGCGGGAGGCTCCCTGCTGAAGCCCCTCCTTCCCTGCAGTCTGGCCACCATTAAGGCCTGAGGGAGGTGCTCAAAGGAGCTGCCCTGCTCCAGGTCTCAGGACCCACAAGGAGAGTCTCCCTCCCCACCTCTGTGCTGATTTCAGGAAAGTTCAGCTTTGGAACCCCCAGACCCAACTAGTGGGGCAGGACCTGGGACTCTGGCTGCTGGGGGGCCAGGGGATTCCTGAAGGGAGCAGGGAGCTGGAGGGGGAACAGACCTTGCCTCTTGCCCTGGGGGACCCAGATGTTGAGGTAGAGGCAGTCTTCCTCCCCGTAGGTGTCGTCCTGGGTGAGGGTGGCCTGCAGACATCGCTTCTTAAAGTCGGTGGCCTTCAGGGTCCCTGCAGGTGACAGGAGGGGCCGGCATGAGGAGGGCTGCCAAGCCACACTCACCACCCCCCCCAGCCAGAGGGCCCTGCCCAGCACCCGCCCCCTCGCACCTTGCCAGCCGGGATGTTTCTGGGGGTTCTCCAGGGCCTTGGGAGGGGCAGCGAAGGGGATGCCTTTGAAGATGTCGACATAGTCACCAAAGAGGCCAAGCTTCTTGTTGACGCCTTCCACGAAGCCTCCTTCTGTGTACACTGCACCCAGCTGTGGGCGAGATGCAGGTAGTCAGGCCTCTGAATCGGTCGGGGTCAACCCAAGCAGGCCTTGGGGTGTGAGAGTCCTCCCGGGACTGCTTGAAGGTGGAGGTTGGTGCAAATCCACATCTGAGGCCAAGGCAGGGCCCCCCGCCATTTACCCACTTTGAGGAACCTTACTGTCCCCCAACCCCTGGGCGTCCTGCTCACTGAATCAGATAGGAAACCATTCAACCCTCTCTTCTCACTCGGTGAAGCCTCCGAGGAGGCCCGGTGAGGTGGGGTACGGGTTTGGGTCCTGGCTATGGCTGCCTAGCTGTCACCTTGAGCCTCAGTTTTCACATCTGTAAGATGGACCATAACATCGTCTTCATGAGCCTGTGTGTGATTAGATGGGAGGCTTGGCCAGCTCCCACCAGTGGTAGATGCCCAGGAATGAATCGAATGTTTGCTTTGCACCCAGCTCCGAGCTTCCTGAAAGACTGGCCCCTCTTTCTCCTTCTCTTGTCTCCCCATCATGGTGCCAAGCTGATGGTACACAGGGTTGGTGGCTGATGGCCAAGTCCTCATAGCCCCTGGGCCTAGCTGGAAAAGACCCCAACAGGTGGGTTTCCTCCAAGCCCACCCCACCCCTGAGCCATCAGAACAGGTGCTGTTTCTCCAGCCCAGCTCTGAGCTGGTTTCACTGGAGCAGATGCATGCCATCCTCGAGGGCCCTGGAGGTCAGTGCCCTCACCTGCCCATTGTCCACAGAGGGAAGGAAGCTTTCCTACGTCATGAACCCTGCTGGGAAGCGGTTGTTTGTCTTCAGAGCCACGCTCTTTCCCCCTCCCAGAGCTGCCCCCGTGGACACAGGAGCAGCTCCACTTGCCAAGGAGTGGCCGTGGCAGTTAGCTGCTTCCTGGCTTTCACCTGTGCCAGGTTCCAAGGTGGAGAAGGGCAGGTCAGCTCCACACCCCCAGCCCCAGGTGGGATCCCAGAGGCCTTCTAAAGTCTAGGCTGGTAGTGGCCCTGCCACTCCGGGGTGGGGAGAGCGGGGTGGGCTGGAACCTGAGAGAGGAGCCAGAAGCAACGCCTGCCAGGCTGCCTTGGCGATGGGGTGGGAAGGGTCCGGGAGGCGAGCCCAGGGCCAGGCCTCCTTCTGGCTCCTCAGGATGAACTTTCTTGTTCCAGGCCTCCAGGCATTTCTCCTGATCCAGCCATCTCTGGCCTCAGGGATTGGGCAGAGGGCCAGATCAGGGCTTTGGGAAGTCATCAGCCAGAAATGTCAGGCAAGATCAAAACTGACCTGAGGGCCCCAGCAAGGAGGGGTCCAAGGGTGGGGGAACCCTGGCTAGCACAGAGGAGGGACCCCTGAAAAGTAGCCTCCTGAAAAAAAGCGAGTGACGCCCCTGCTCTGTGGCAGGTTCCCCGTGCAGGTGCAGGGGCTGAGGCATGCTGAGGCTAGGTGGAGGGCGCCCGAGGCCCAAGAGCAAGGAGGAGGGGTGGCGGCTCAGCAGGCCAGGGAGCAGCAGCCTCCGCCTGGGGACAGAGAGGTTCTCTCTGGGACCCCTGCCTCTCCTGGGACCTGAGGCACAGACGCCAGCCTGCTGGGAGCAGAGACTGGGCCTGACTCCTGCACCTTCTGCAGGTGGCTGTTGGGGTTTCTGCCCTCAAGGCACCTTCTCTGATTTTCACACCCTCCGGGGAGGGTGGTTAGGAAGGGCAGGATGTAGGGGTGCCCCAGGAGAGAGGTTTCCTGAATTCCAGGCCCAGGTACGCTCACTCACTCTGGAGGCCCGTAGTCAGTGCTTGTTAGCACCCTTTCAGGAGGAACAGGAGCTGAACTCCAGGGTTGGAGAAGACCGGGTTTCAGATTCCTGCTCAGCCACTTGGTGACTGTATGATGTTGGGCAAATCGCGTATCTGCTCTAGGCCTGTTTTCCCTTTGGAAAAATGGGAATAACGTCAACATCAGAGGGGTGCTGTAGATAGGGTTGCCAGAGTTAGCAAATAAAAATACAGGGTGCCCAGTCAATTGTGAATGTCAGATAAACAAAAAATACTTTTTTTTTTTTTAGTGTAAGTATGTCACACATATTGTGGGGGACATACTTATACTAAAAATTCTTCATCACTTACCTGAAATTTACACTCAATCGGGCATCATCCCACATTTCATCTGGTAACCTGAGTTGTTGGGCGAGATAACCCCTAGAAAATGGCACAGGGTAAGTGCCCAGTAAAGGTTAGCTGCTGTTAAAGTTGTTGTTGGCTTCTGTTTGTCAGGCTGGCTCTTTCTGCCTGGGTCTCCATCTTGCCTTCCTCCATCTGATTTAATGGGAGGAAAGAGAGGGGTCCCTGCCCTGGCCTCCTGTTCCCTCTCACCTACCTTTGCTGCACTTGCCACTGCTAGACAGCAGGTGAGGCTCAAGACTGCCAGCTCCAGGTGCCCCATGATGTGTGCCTTCCTTTGGGTGGCCCTCCTGCTGGACCTGCGGGTATTTATGGGGCCCAAGCCAGGAGAGAAAGCCTGAGTTGGCAGCTGTCTGTGGGAGGAGTCCTTTCCCCCTCTTTCCACCTCCGCCCCTTCCTCCAGGCTGGCCAAGGTCTAGGCTTTGTCCTCGGGGTGAGGAGACAGCTGCTGTTCTCAGAGGGGACTCAGGCTGGGTCAACACACACATACGTATGCACACAGGTGCAGGGTCACTTGCACTTTCCCAGGGCCAGCTGCTCCTGGGCACCCTGGTGCCCATGGTGCACCTGGACAGGTGAATACTTACCTGGGAGCAGGGGCAGGTGGTAAAGGGTGGGAGGGGGTGCAAAGGCTGGAGGCTTGGCAGGGTGCACAGTGCCCTGAATTCTGGGTTGTTTACAAGGGCTTGGTTTCCTCATCAGAGAAACAGACTTGATTTGTCTCCATGCCCTTGCCCACCTCCCAGCAGAGTGTGAGTTTGTAGGAATTCCTCAAATGTGGGGACTGTGAGGGACTCCCAGGACAGGATGGCCGCATGCTACTGGGCATCCAGTATGGCTGACCCTTGTTATTTCAGTGAGCACTTATTGAAGGCTCACTGGGTATGCAGTTTGTGCTGGCTGTGGGGGACAAGCCCACATTCAAGGAGCTCTTCAAGCATGGGGTTGTGCTCACCGTTGAACATGAAGAGTTCTGGAACGGTGAAGGACAAGAGGCTCTGCGTGGACATGGGGGGTGGGGTGGTCAGGCAGCGTCTAGCCCAGCCTTGAGGACTCCCCTGAGGAAAAGGGCAGGGCTTTCAGGTCATAAGAAGCGACCCAAGCAAAGACCTTGGGGCATACTCTGGGAGAGAAAGAACTGGGCACAGAGGGATGACATAAATGCAAGAAGCCACTAATATTTTCTATGAATGTGTATTACTTTGGTAACCAGAAAAGGAAGTTACTAAAAAATTGAACCACATCAACAAAGCCTTAAGGCCCCTGCCTGCCTTTCAGTAGTTTGCTACTGAGCAAAAGTGGGGAGTTCTCTTCCCAAAGTGCTCCAGTGACCAATTCCTGGGACACCGGGGTTCCAAAAAGAGAGAGAATTTATTGCTAAGCTCAAAGCAGATCAGATGGCATATCGGCCTAAAAGTCTGTCTCCCAGAACTGCATTAATTCTGATAGTTTTATAGTATCAAAAGACAGGCAGGGGAGCGGATGTAGCTCAGTGGTTGAGTGCCTGCTTCCCATGTACGAGGTCCTGGGTTCAATCCACTGAACCTCCTAAAAAAAAAAAAAAAAAAAGACAGGCATGTTTATGCTGATGAGTATAGCGGCTCGAGATGAAGAAGTTAAGAGACGATCTAAATATTGAACATGCACGGATTGTTTCACATGAAGCTACTGAGAATGTCAGGTGGACAAATTTTGCGTAGATCTGGCTTTGTCTTGTAAGACAGTTTAGGAATTGGGGTGGGTTGGTTTGGGGCTGATTCAAGTTCCTTCATTAATATATATTAGGAGGCTATCTTGTGATCATAATACTTCAAAGTTGTAAAACAGGATGTGGGGAGGGTACAAGTGGGGGCCAGTCACAAGGTTTTTACAATCACAAGATGAAGGTTAATTAGTTTTACAATCATTATCAAAGATCAAGGCATCTGGGTTCTAGTTTAGCGAGTTAGTAATTTCAGGTATTAACTTTTGGCTATTCTACAATATATTAGAAAGTAAAAAGGCATCTATATCATGACTCAGTCATCATAACCATTTGTTCATTCTTAACTGTTGGTTACAATTTCATACCCATCCCCAGTCTCCTCTGCTGGGTGTCGGCTCTCACCAGGGACATGCAAACGTTTCTCATGCTGCACAGCAGTTTTCAGTGGCTGCTCCAGGAGCAGCCGGGACCCTCCCTGGACCAATGGCCCCAAAGGCTGGGCTCCAGCAGCTACCTACCTCCACCCCCACCCCCCATGGCAGGGATGGGGATCAACATTTGTCTGATGGTCTGTCTACCGTATGCGGTTCTCAGATCTTCTGTCCTGCACAGTGGGCAGAGAGAGGGTGGGGAAGGGTGGGAAGGGGTGCAGCAGCCTAGAGCTGGGAGAGGAGTTGGGACACAAGGAAGGGTCCATATATGATGCAGCTGAGGCAAGTGTGGGTTCAGCCAGGGGTGTGAAGTCTGAGGAGCAAAGGGTTTGAGGGGTGCCGCCCAATCGGAACTGGACTGGAGGAGGAGAGGCATTTGGCAACTCACACCTTTTGTCCTAGCAATTGCAATTCTGAGAACCTGTTCTAAAGGAAGTAATTCTGAATACAAGGGTTTGGAAAAAATCTCTGTGCTCGAGGATATTCAATGCCATGTTATTTATAGTATCTCAGAAGGAAAGGAAAGCAAAATGTCAAGCCCTCAATTTTATTGCGAGTAACTATGATTCTTATTCTTCAAAAATTGAAACTTAGTGGTTTCCATAGGTTCCGAGGGGAGAGGGAGGAAAGAATAGAATAGATGGGACATAGGTCATTTTTACAGCATTAGAATTAAAAAAAGAAGGAAAGGAAAGGAGGGAAGAGAGGCTGAGGGAGGAGGAGGAGGATGGGGGTGAGTGGGGGTGGGGTGGGGAGAGAAAAGAAGGGGGCCAACACTTTACTACTAAGGGCACCCCCAGTACCAGATCCCATCCTGGTACAGGGCAGGAATCCCATCAATACTGACAAGACTCAATGAGTGTTCCCAGAAATGCCAGAGAGACTACCATTGTCCATCGAATAATAAAATGTCAGCGGGATACATCTGTCAAGTTGCGCATCAGTAGATTCTGCTTCAGTAAACATTTAGGGGAATTTATTTCAATCAGCTGATTTCTGAGGTCTTGTGACTTCTGCAGAGCCCTGGGACCCCAGCCTTCACAGAGAGCCGATTTGTGGCCCTTGATGCTGCTGTCCCTGTGGCTGCCTGGATTGTGGGGCAGCTGCTACACCACACCTCGGTTGCTGCTTTTCCTCTCCTGGGCTGTTTTCTGGCTCCTGAGATTTACAAAAGGCTGGGAGGGAAACTCAGACAAAAGTAGGAGCAGTGTCAGCTCTTTAATGGTCACTCTGGTGGAAACAATTTAATTCATACCCAGAACCAGGAGCTCTGAATCCAGGTCCCCGGACCTGTCCGAAGTTCAAGGGCATGTGATTCAACCTGAGACTGAATGGACATATTTGTGTGTATACATATTTTTCTGTGGAAAGATTCCATGGCTACCACTGTACACTTGGAGAGTTTATGACCTCCTCTAAAAGTCTCAATGGAAGTACCAACGTTTTGACAAAGTAGAAAACTAACCCAATTGATTTAAAAGCACAGGATTTAAATAAAAATTTTTTGCCATGTTGGAGCACATTCTGTAAGGGCAAACACACCTTAAAAGGGAGATCTTGCAAATGCGACAGACACAAGTCCAATCCTGACTCTGCAACCCACCAGCTCTGTGGTCTTGAACATATGCCTTCACCTCTCTGAACCTTAAGCTTCCCCATCGATATAACAGGATCACTGATACCCATACCAGAAAGACTGTATGCTAAGTTCATAGCACAATAAATTTCAGGATCTACAGTTCTTATTGATTACTAAGTACTCCAAAAGGAACACTTAAAATTTGTTTTCAGATGGAGACACAGCCATTTAAAGATGGTAGGGAACCTGTCTATCAAGCTGATGGCCTACCCCCAAAGAGAAAACAGTAACTGCAAGTGACTTGAAAGCATGACTGTGTATCTATAACAGGATTTATCCTACAGAAAAAGAAACTGCAAAGAAATCAGAAATGATCTTTAGGAATCGTATTTTATCATGTATTAGTTTATATAATTTATTATAGTTATTATATAAACTTGTATACTTCATAATTTATTATATGATATGTGTTATAGGAGAAAGAAAATAATTATGTTAATAGTAGGAATCAAGATTTTTCATTATAGGTGGAAAAAGAAACAAGTATAAAACTCAAAGAAGCAGGGAAATGGATGTGGCTCAAGAGGTTCGGCGTCCGTCTACCATATGGAGAGACCGGGGTTCGATCCCCGGTACCTCCTGGTAAAAAAAAAAAAAAAAAAAAAAAAAATCAAAGAAGCAAAGCTCTGTAATCTTACATTTTAATTGGGAAATACCTGTATGAATTTATAATTTCTTTATTTGTAAAAAAATATATATTTCTTAGCTTTCTCTATCAAAAAGACCTAAAGATAAGGAAAATCTAGTGGCAACAACCACCCCTAGTGCCCAGATTTTGGTCTCTAAACCCTATTTCCATGAAATGGAAGGAGGGCTGAGTCCAGGGCTAGGGCAGGAAATGCACCAGAGCCTGGGCTGTCATGGTGTAGGGAGAGCAAGGAAGGCATCCAAGAGCATGGAGGTGGGATCAGAAGACCACAGGAGCCAACCAAAAAGCCTCCCTCTGGCTAAAGATGAGACAAGTTTGGCAACAAAATGTGTGACTACTATTGATTGAAACAAATCTACAAGTTCATTACAAAGCTTAAAAAGAAAAAAAAAATCCTCAGTGGTCGTCATTGGCAGTTGTTATAGCACCAACTCATCATTCTGAAAACTGATAAGGGTTGGGGAGGGAGTCAAGCATCTTCCTGCCTTTCTTCTTCAAATGGTACTTCTGAGTATTCAAATGGATGAGGAAAAGTCCTTTATATAATTCCAGATAATAAATGCAGAGTAACAGAATTCTAAAAATCACCATTTTGCAATCCTTAAGAAAATATCAGATCCTGGAAGTTATCAATGGCTGTGAACAACCATTAGATAAAAGACCAATGGATCTGGCTGACAACACCTGAAGCCCCTGGTCAATTTGTCCTCACTAAGGGAGACAGAGCAGGCATTGCATACCTCCCAAGTGGGCGTGCACAGCACCACCCAGGAAGAGTTCCTGAACCTGAATCTGATCAAGCCTCCTCCTGGTCACAGGAAATACAGGGGAGAGAGGAATGTTAACCACCACCAGGAGGATGCAACCAGCCCAGCCAAGAATGGGGGACTTCCTAAAGGACAATAGCACGTTCAACTAATAAATGGCATGCACAAAGGGATGAAAGGAGACGTAAGAGACACATCAGGCAGATGTAATGCATGGGACCAAATGAATTAGTTATTATTTTTTTACAAGTTCTTTACTTTCATGCTTTATTGAAAGTAGAATATGAATCAAAGACAAGTATTGGTAAGCAGATTTATGTCTCTAAAGAACTACTTTTAGGGAAGCAGCTGTGGCTCAATCGGTGGGGCTCCCGTTTGCCATGTGGGAGGCCCCGGGTTCGGTTCCCGGGGCCTCCTGGTGAGGGCAGGGCCCGCCCGCACGGCGTGGTTGGCTGGCCCGGCGGGCGCGAGCAGCAGGGGGCGGGGGATGAATGAATAAATAAAATCTTTAAAAAAAAAAAAGAACTACTTTTAGAACAGAGCAGACTGTTGTCCCATCTACTGTGATACAAAATCCTTTATGGACCAATGCATCTGGCATGAAACTTGAGCAAGGAAATATAACAGAACTTTATTCCCTCCCATGACTATAAATCTCATATGTAAACATGATTTACTGTTACTGCTACTAAATTTGGTCAATCTCTACTTGCCCCATTCCCTCCCACCACCCCTCCCCCCTTAAATATAAAATTTGAAACATTTCCTTCAAGTCTGATGTCCTTCAGTGCAATCTGCTTTATTTAACACAAGGCATTTGGGACAGTCGCTTTTGAATGGATTTCTGCCTTTTGGAAGAGTCATGTAATGGTTTCATTCTTAAATCCACCTTTTCTTTAATGCTCTAACATGACAGACTCCTCTCCCCCTCTGGTCATTTCTGAGCAGTCAGCAAGTGTTCAAAAGATTAATGTCCAAGTAGACCAGTACCTTTAAACCCTTCTTCTGGCGCACAACTATAATGATTACCCTTAAAGTTACAGATGAGATTACTCTGATGAAAATCTTCCTCTTCTTTTACTTTAGTTTTAATTTTTATCAAAGTAATATATGTGCTTCATTTTAAAAGTCAAATACTGGTAGAACAAGGTTGGTCACTAGGCCAGCACTTGGCACGACTCCAGGGGAGGCCTAGAATCATTTGAATTCTGACCCAAAAGTATAAAGACATTTTTGAGACAATCAGGGAAATATGAATATAGATCAGAATGAAATATTAAGGAATTACTGTTAATTTTCTTAGGTGTAATAACAGCACTGTGGTACTGCCAAAAGAAAAGTCCTTATCCTTTAGAGAGACATACTGAAGTATGAGATTTCCTTAAAACAATACCAGGAAAACAAAAACAAAACATGGGAAGAGATGCAACAAGACTGGAAAATATACTAACTGTTGAAGCTGGGTGATAGGTAAATGTGGCCATATTATATTCAGTACATTTAACATTTCCCATAATAAAAAAAGCTATTAAAAAATGTAGGTATTTAGGTTTCTAACAGGGGAACCACCGTGTGTGTGTGTTTAAATCTGGGAAGAGCTCAGGAAGTCCTTTTCATTAGGTAGATATTAAGGCAAAGAAGGACCCACTCATTGTCCTGAACTCTGGATGAAGCTGAGGGTTAGCTGCAGAGGGTAGATGAAGTGGGGAAGTGTCCCTGCCCCAGGCATACCTTTCTCAGATTCACAGGGACCATGGGGGCTTTTGGAAGATGGGATTAGAACCTAGACACTCTCCCCCGAGGTTCAGTGTTAGTAGCAGGACTCAGAAGTGGGAGTTATCCAAACTGAGATCCACTGGCAGAGGACTCCAGCGGGCCCCTGCAGGAAAAGTCACCAAAAAGATGAAGGAAGAGGGAAGCATGACTAGGCCTGGGGCCCAGCATCCCTTAAGGGAAAGCTGCTTCTGGCTGTGGCCTAGGCTTCTCGGCAACAGCAGGGAGCATGGGGCATTCAAGGTGCCTGTCAAGCTCACCAGCTTCTCTTCTCCAAGGCAGGTACCCAGGACTGGCCCCTTTAGCTGACTGTAAGCTGTTGGGGTTCCTGACCTTATCGTGGGAGAGGGATTCCAGGGTGCTCCCGTCAACACGATGGGGTTTGCCTGAGGCACTTGGACTTGGGAATTAACATGACTTTATTTTGTATATCAAGCTGCTGAAGAGACTTTTGGTCACACAAGTTTCCCTAGTCTGCTGGACAGAGGAAGGGGGCTTATCTCTTGTCTCAGGCACCCTCTGCAAAGAAATAGGCATTACCACTCTGCAACCCTGAGTGGTCTCCTGGGGCTGGCAAGCTTATCCCTATGGAAGAACACATGCCTCTGTGGTTTTAGATGGAAATCCATGAGACAACAGAGTTTGATGCACAGTGAAACTCTCATGAACTCACTTATTTGGAAAAGTATGGGATGTACAAGAGGGCAGTAGGACTCACTGGGATTGGGGAACTGGGGTTAGTTCTGGCTGCTATCATGCCACCTGACTGGAGGGGAGGGGCCACAGACCTGTTCTCCATTGTCCCAACATGGCCCATTCTGACGTCAGTGAATGAATGTATGAACAAATGATGGTACCACAGAAGCTCTATGCTCCAAGGCAAGAGGAAACTCTCCTTTGGCTCCAACACTCCCAATGAGACACCAAGACTTCTAAGGAAAACTTATTTAATAAGGACAATTTCAGCTGGGGTTGGCCTTTGCCAAAGCTACCCCAAATGGATGGGATCCAAAACCAAGGACAGTTCTTGACCATCTGTCACAATGGACCAAGCTCCTCATATCATTCCTGCCACCTGAGTCAGGAGACCCAAGCCAAGCCCAGACCTTCCCCTAGCTGGACCATCTCAGCCAGCTCAGCCAGCAGTACCATAGGCTGGTTTGTAGATGTGCCAAGCCAGGGCACAATCTTTGGGGAATGTACCCAATGAAACAGGGCCAGAGGGCAGCACCAAGCATCAGGTCATGGCCAGAGCTGGAGACAACTATACCCATTGCTGGGATCCCAGCTATTCAGAGAGGGCCCTCCCAAAGCCATTCCACTACTGTGGATGACACTATATACCCATGACTCACCCTGACTTCTACATTAGGCCCAGATACCCACCTCACTCGGTCAGGGAGGCCCCTGTCTTAAGCCCAGGGCCCCATCACACATAGTCCAGAATCTCTGTCTCCATCTCATTCTCACTTCCGTCTGATGGCTTGAAGTCCTCTTCCTCCTCCTCCTCCTCCTCCTCCTCCTCTTCCTCCTCCTCCTCCTCATCTTCACCATACTCATAAGTCAGCTGCTCTTTCCCACCATCAGCCTTGGCAGGGCTAGAGAAAAGAGCTGGGGCCAGAAGGAAACAAGGTCATGTATATAGTAATGCAGGGTTTCCTGAGCAGTTCCCAGGGCCCTAGAACATGTCCCCAAGGGGCCTGGGGAGCCTGTTTAAAATGATAGGTGTCAGGGCTCAAGCCCTGGAGAAGCTCCTTGGAGATGTATAGGGTAGAACCTAGGAATCTCTGGTTTAACAAGCACTTTAGGAGATTCTGAAGCAGACAGGTTTGAAAACCACTTCCTGTGGAAGAGCCATGAATGGGCTTCAAGGGCTCCATGACCCCCCAAAATACCTACACCATTTCTGTGAGGGTATTTTTCTGGGTAGAGGGTCCATACCCTTGACTGGATTCTCAAACTGGGGCCGTGTCCCAACCAAGGCTAA
The DNA here is from genome assembly GCA_026826555.1 of Tolypeutes matacus. NCBI lineage: Eukaryota > Metazoa > Chordata > Mammalia > Cingulata > Chlamyphoridae > Tolypeutes > Tolypeutes matacus. The sequence goes on along the minus strand of JAKSZT010037198.1, from coordinate 1,408,082 downwards.
GAATTCCTGTTCTTGTCAGATGCACAGGGGTGTGGCTAGCTCTGGGACTCCCCCTGCCCCCACCCTGGGAGGTCTCCCCTGAGAGATGGGTCCTCCTGCTTTCCCTCCCCCAGCCTCATAATACCCACAGCCCAGCAGTTGCTCACTGCTCTTCTCACTTCCCCTGTAGCCAACCCTTGCCCAGATCACAGTTGCTGAGTCCTGGGGAAGGAGCAAGACTATGCAATTTAGGGCAACAGGAACCACGGGTTCCTGCTGTCCCTGCTCTCCCCCAGGGGAAGAAGACAAAGGCAGACTATGCCCACATGCAACTGGAGGATGTGGGCTAGTCAGGGCAAAAAGTGGAGGCTCTGGCTTGAAACACCTGCTCTGCTCCAGTCACTCTCCTTTGGGCCTCTGTCTACATTCTTAAGACACCCAGGTCCTCATGCCACGACTCCCACCTCAGGAAGCCTAAGGTGACAGCCCAAGATGGCAGCCCAAGGGGATGCTGGCTCCTGGACTGAGCTCACAAGGCTACCCTCACAGCAGGGTCAGGAGTAAGATGGTCCCACCTGGGTGCAATTTCTTGGGGAATGGGTCCCAGGTTTTTGGAGCCTCCCTTTATCCCAAGCAGTTCTCACCAGGCCTCTTGGATCGAATGGTCTGCTGGATCATGAGAGACATGGCGTCCCGCAGGGCGTCACCAGTCTTGGGGATGCACCACCCATCCCGTTCTGTGCATGAATTCTCTGCCCCATCATTGCAGTGAATGATCTTCTGCAACCTGAGGGCAGAGAAGAAGGTTTGGGATATGAAATTCCAGGGTGGGGTCTCTGCTAATAGGTACCAGTAAATGGTCTTAGCAGATGTGGGATTGTGTTTAGGAAACGACACTTAGATAGAAGTCTATGGAGATGAATATGATCAGGAAGAACATCTGTTCAAGCTTATATCCCCAAATGGGCCCTTATCCTGTATGGTCCCTGGATACAAAGCTGGGGGTGTATACATGTGCACTTTTCTGGTGAGACCATGTTCACAGTGTTCACCAGATTTTTAAGGAGTATTTCATATACTCCTTCAACTCCTCCACTTCCCCCAATCCCAATTCCATTACCATCCTCCAATTTTTTTTATTTAGTTTGTTTTTTTCTTTTTTTTAATTATTATTTTTTTCTCCAATTTTTTTAAACATCACTAAGAACAACTGTGTTAAAAGTTCTCGGGATACTGACTTAGAATCTTCCACTAACATAGGGGGATTTCAGCTGAGGTTTAAGGTTTCCCCATGAGTTCTCTCTAGGAGGTCCATGAACTCCCCCAAATTATATGCCACCTGCAGGGTATCTGTACTTTTTTGTGGGGAGATGGTTCATAAATGTCAGTCTAAGGGACCTGTGACCCAAAAAGGCTAAGACCTACAGGCCCAGGCCCTTTTGTCTCTGTAAAGGGGAAGTCAGTCTTGGGAAGAGTAGGAATCATCCCCCAAATGCTCATGTGGCCACAGAGGACAGGGCCAAGAGTCAACAGTAAGAAATGCCTATGCCAAGCCCTAGCGCTGCTGCTTTTTACATAGAATTAACTGGCTGCTTAGCTGTGTAACTCATGGTAGACACTGGAGACTGCTCCTGAGGGCAGTACCAGTTCAAACACAGCAGAATCTCTCAGAGCAGCCTAACTCCCAGATAGCTGCATCTTCTTGCTGAGAAATTAAAGCTGAGAGGAAATGAAAACACGTCAGTCCCTAGCGCTACATCCCCGCTCCCCCACATTCCCCACCTCGGTGCCCCAGGGTCCCCTCATGTACGTACTCTTCCACATTCAAATCACACAACTGATAGAACATCTGTCGATAAGGCGGCAGGGCCCCCTCCCGGAAGATATAGACGGAGTCCTGGGGAAAGGAGGGATGAGAGACAGTCAGGGTGAGCAGATTTTCCTTTGAGGTGGGGTGGTGTGGGAGATCTCCACACTGTAGGCTGTCACAGGGGCCAGAGGTCAGTGAGAAGATGTAGAGTAAACAAGCGCCAATTCCCCCAGGAGATTCTGGGAGGGGCAGACGAAGAAGTAGCCAGAGTCATCTGGAGCCATCGGAAACTTTGAGACTGCCAAGTGTAGCAGGCCCTGGAACTTATGGGGTGGAGCTTGGCACTAGTCTTGTGCTGGGCTCCCCCCTTCTGTGCCTTCCTGCAGTATCTGCCCTTTCATTTCTTGCCAACTTCTACTAATTGGTCATTGTATGTATCCCTGCAAGCTGCCTTGACATATTTCCCCAGAGGAAAGCAGGGCCTAATGAGTATCAGTTTTCTCTTATCCCAACCCAGACAGGTAGTACTAGAGATAGGGATAACTGCCTAGAAATTAGAGTCTTTGAAGAGAAGGAAGGTCACTCAAACAATGACCCAGTAGCTACTCACTGAGAAAAGAGCAAGTCTGGAAAACCTGGGTGAGTAGTAGACACAGGACCTAGGATGACATTGAAGGATGGTGCATCCATCCATGTTGCCTCTGTCTCTGCCCCACCCCCTCCTCCTTCTGCTGCACTGACACTCTGTGCCACCCAATATATTAGGCAGGAGTTTCCAGGGCAGGGGACATGCCTTGCTCTACCTCCCCTAGGATTGTGGGGCAGCTCACAGGTGCTCAAGGGTGGGAAAGGATTTTGGAAATTGCCAACTACTGCCAGTGATTGTATTAATGAAAAGTGAGCCCAGAGGACATGGCCCTGGGTTCCTTGTCTACCACAGCACTACATGCCCAGCCCACAGCTGGGCTCCAGATGGTCTGGTTTGGCTCTGCCCTCTTATATGTGCCAGATTCTGATCATCCAGTGATGACCTTGTGCCTAATGGAGGCCCAGGCACATGAAGGCATCCACACACTGCTGCTGGTGTCAGGCCCGCTCTGTGGCTTCCCACCTCTTTGCACAGAGGGTCTCAATACTTTCTGGCCCCGGTGGTTTGCAGCTGAATTTTCACCCTCAATTTTTGGTGACTGTTCCTGAAGGTAAAAGTGGTACAGAGGCACTGGATGGGCAGAGCTACCTTCTGTCAAAGCCCCCTACCCGGTGTGATTCACAAGGCTCTCGGGGATGCACTGTGACACTGGCCCTGTATAACGGAGATGAACAACATCAGCTCTACCCTTCCCTCCACCCTCAACCCCAGCAGCTCTCTCCCAGGGCTGAAGGGGCACCCACCTTGAGCTTGTACTTGTTGGAGGTCAATTTCCGTGCACCGGCCACTCCTGACTGGCCCAGGCCCTGCTTCAGGTTATGCATGGTGACAAGCTGACTGGCTGTGAGGGGACAAGGGCAGTTTTATAGAATATGGCAGACTCGGGGGTGGAAGGTGTACCTCCCAAGCACCCTGCCTGGCCCTCCTGCCCGACCCTTCCCCTCCTTGCTGCGGGCTGGCTAGCAGGTTCCTGGAGGCACTGCCTTGGGAAGACTCTCCTCCTCTGGCTATCCAGATGCTCCAGCTTCCTCAGCATTACTGGGAGGTGAAATTGCTCCTCCATCTGCAGGGCAGCCTCCTTCAGAACAATCCTGAGCCACTTACGTGTTTTCTTGACAGTGATGGGGAGGCTGTAATTGTAGGCACTCCGTTTCGCCTTAACAGGCATGTCGTTGGAGGCATAACCTACAGACAAGGGAGGTTGTGTCAAGTGAGAGTGGGCACAGAACCCTGATCTGACAAATAGCACTGGCTTGACATTTGAGGTGGGACCAGGGTTCACTGGGGACAGCTCCTGAGAAAGGGGATTCCAGGCTCCCATGCCACTGGGAGTGGGAGAAAGCCAGCACTTTCTAACACTTCACACCTCAGGCTGGGTGCTTGGGCTTTGTCTGCATTAGCTGCCCACAGTCCTAGGGACAGGCATTTACTAGATGCCTGGCACATATTACATGAGCCATAAGTAATTGTTGAATAAATGAACAAATGACTCAGAGAGGTTCCATAACTTGTTCAAGGTCACACAGCTGGTCCTGTGGAGCCAGGATTAAATAAAGCTCAGATCTTAATTTCTATGCTATTTTGTAGCCAACAGATTCTCACCATGAGAGAAAAAAGATTTTTTTATTCTCACCATATGGATATATTCCTATTACAAAAGAGAAAGCTAGAAACTGAAAGATGAAAAAAAAAAAAAATAGAAAGCAAAGGTTTTAGTGATGTTTACCATATTTCATTCCACAACGGATTCGGAAATCAAGGACTTGATAAATCTTGGCATCTGGGTTTTTTCGGGGGTCGTACCCATATCGAATCCACAGGCTTCTCCAGGGGCCTGTTATCTGAAGACAGTCAAAGTGGGATCAAGGCCATGGCGTCCTGAGATGTCCCTGGTGAACATCCACCAATCCCTGGCTTCCTCAAAAACATAGGCCCAGGTCCCCATGGTGCCCAGGTGGAGGCAGAGCCCCACACTGAGGCCAAGCACCCCAAGAGTAACAAAGCTTGGAATCACACCCAGCTTGGCCACATGTAGGCTCTGTCACCTCGGAGAGGTTGCTGGACCTTTCCAAACCTTGGGCTTCCTGTCAAATGGAGAGGATAACGTACCTATTCTCATAGTTTTTGTGGGATTTAACTGATATAATGCCAGCAAAGCCTTTTCATGGCACCTGGCACATAGTAGATGCTCAATAAATCATTTGGCTGTGTTCTGCGCCCAAATACAACTCCTTTTTTTTTTTTTTTTTTTTAAGATTTATTTTATTTATTTATTTCTCTCACCGTTTGTTGTTTGCACTTGCGGTCCACCCTCTGTGTCTGCTCGCTGCACGCTCATCTTCCCTTTTTTAGGAGGCACCAGGAACCAAACCCGGGACCCTCCATGTGGGAGGGAGGTGTCCAATGGCTTGAGCCACCTCCACTCCCCAAATGCTACTCCTAAAGTCCTTCTATCTATAAAGCCAATGGGAAAAGGTAGATGTTGGCTCTCTGGAGTCTAACAGGACAAGAGGGATCTCCAAAGTGATGAGGCTTTCTCATGCCCCACCAGCTGTCATCAGCCCTCATGAACACATCTATGCTGGCCTCCCTAACGCTCCAGTGAAGGGACCCACAGCACGTAAGATCCCTTTCCTACCAGCAACTTTGGGAACTTCAGTAACGACACGCCTACCTCCAAGCCCTTGGACAGAATCAAAGGTGGATCTGTGCCTTCCCCACCCCCCAAACCCTTTAACTAACTGGGCACTACGGTTAGAGGTCCATACTCTAAACCCAGACAGGCTGGGGTCCCTGTGTGGTTCTGCAAATCACATCACCTCTCTGAACCTAGGATTTTCCTCAAATACAAAGAGAATCCTGTTCACCTTCCCAAGGAGGAATAGAGGAAATGATGTACAGACATACCACAGAGATATTGCGGCTTCAGTTCCAGACCACTGCAGTAAAGCAAGTATCACAAGAAAGCGAGTCACACGAATTTTTGGGTTTCCCAGTGCATATAAAAGCTATGTTTACACTATACTGTAGTCTATTAAGTGTACAATAACTCAATGTCTGAAAAAAAGATGTGCATGCCTTAGTTAAAATGTGACACAGAGACACAAGGTAAGCACATGCTGTTGGAAAAATGGTGCTAATAAACTTATTTGATACAGGGTTGCCACAAACCTTCAATTTGTAAAAATCCCAATATCTGCAAAGTACAATAAAGCAAAACACAATAAAACGAGGTATGCCTGTACATACAGTGTTTAACCCAAGGCCTGCTTCTTAGGAAGTTCTCAATATAAGGCCATTAAAAGTATATAATCCTTTCACTTAAAAGTCAGGTAATTACACCTTAATCCTAAAATCATCCAAATATGGCCAAGTGCTTTACTGAGGAGGTGGTGGAGAGCACCCTGAAACTTTTCCAGAAGCACACATGGAGAAGAAAATCTTCCTAGTTTTATAAAGTCATCCTCATGGGGTGCTAGGACAGAGAGCCACCTGCTCTTGCTGTCATTCTAAGACGTCAGTCACATCAGTGATCAAGGACAACCTGGGTGGAATCCAAGGTGGGGGGGTAGGCTGACACTCACCATATAATAGGCCACGAAGGGAAGCAGGACCTTGAGCTTGTCAGGGTGGACGCTAATGTTGGCCTTGACGGCATTACGCGACCAGATGGGACGGATGTTGAACAGCTGGGGAGGGTCAAGGACAGAAGCTGAGATGAGAACATGCAGCTTCCACCCTGCACAGGCTCCCCGGCATGATCTGGGTCCATGTAGGCAATTTCCTAGAGGCCTGAACAATCTACTCCCTAGGCTTCTGCAGGGATAAGTCGCCCCACAGCTGTGGCACTCACTCACCCCTTCACTCAGAAACAAGGACTGCATGCTCAGGATGTGTCAATTGCAGCTGCCAGGGTCTAGTGAAATGACCATGGGGACAAGGCCCTTGTGCTCGTGCAGCTCCTAGCACAGCATGGGAGGCAGACAGTCCGAGAAGCTAGAGCAGGGCCTCAGAGGGAAATGGTGGAGCTCTGGGAGCTTTGGGAGCCCAAGCAGCCCCCAACCTAGAGGGCGGGATGTCTGAGTTGGTCTTGCCCAGGGGAGGACTGCAAAAGACCCAGTGTGGCTACAGGGCAGATGGCCGGGGCAGAAAGGGCCTCATGAGCCACATGTGGAATGTGGACTGTGTCCAGAGAACAATGAGGAGCCATGAACAGTGGGGTTTTATAGTTTTTGTTTTTTTTAATAGGGAGTGATTGCTAGAAATTAAATGAGGTATCCACATAGAATTTCTATGAAATAAAAGCCTTTCTAAGGGAATAGTGTAAAACTTCATCTTAACATGGGAAGGGTCATGTGCCTCAGTTAGCCAGTGATTTGCTCATGCCTGTGGGAAACACAAGGAACAGAGGACCTGACCCCTAAACCCAGTCTTTACAGAAACCGCAAGCCAGAGAAGGCGGAACGCCGCTTCCTTCCTAGGGCAGTGCACATGGACAGAGCTCCAACTCCATCAGGGAAGAAAGCACCAGGGACTGGCCCACAGCAGGTGCTCCCTTTGGTTGGTTGGAATGAATGAATGAAATGAAATGAAAACTTACTGGACCCCAGAGCTGGACGCTGGAGCTCCAAATTTAAGTTGCATTTGGACAATACAAAAACTTTTTTACCATCCCAAAGGGACCTCTTAAAAATCTAAGAAGTATTTTCAAACTCAGGAATGCAGAGCTTAATTTCACATTGCTTTTAGACATGACATCTGAAGGTGAAAATTTCCCATGTACTAAATGAGCCCAGTTTAAAAAAGTAAGCACAGCCAATCCATGATGACATGGGTTTGACAAGGTACAGCTGAGTAAATATGAGGTGGCCAGAGGCTGGGTGCCAGTGGGGTGAGCAGGATAGAGAGGGTGGGGCTCACCTTTCTCAGCTCCTCCTCCGCTTTCCGGTCCACGGGGTTGGTACAGACTCTCTTCCACGTATGGACTGCAGCCTCCAGCGGCTGCACAGGCACCTCATCCTCCTCAAAATTGACAAAGATGGCATTGTGGGGGCGCCGGGCCCTGCTCAAGCCGATCAGGTTCTCGCCTGAGATGGTGGGATTGTTGTAGCCTTCCCTGGGGGCAGAGAGAGCCAGTGAGGGCTGGAGCACAGAGGATGATCACAAGTGCAGGCCTGGCCAGAGCAGGCTGGAGCTCACGAGGCCTGACATACCAGGGACCTGTCTTTGTGTGCCTTTTCCTGACAATCTGGATTAGGGAAAGGATCTCAGAGCTGGCTGCCGAAGGCAGGAGCCTACGTTCTCAGGCTGATGAGCAGACAGGAAAAGAGGACAGTGACTACCAATGATGGGCTTAAAGAAGCTCTGGGGCCTGCAGCTCTGAAGCTGGGCAAGGCCAAAAGGTCCCAAGTAGATCTAGTTGAATCAGAGAACCCACCCCCCGCCAGAGGCTGGGGTATGGGGAAGCACATCCTGAGATGAGGCTAGTGGCCTCACAATGGCATCAGGTCATACATAGCACTGTCCAGCTGGTGAAAACTGGAGACAATTTAAATGCCCATCAGCCAGGAAATGATTAAATCAATTAAGGCATAGCCACAGAACAGAACATGGTCAGCTGTCAGAATGGGCAATGACAACAAGACCTAAGCTTTCTGACACTTACTTGTACATGATTCACTTATTTAACCTTCAAAATCATCCTATGAGGAAGAACCATTATACAATGAAGTAACTGAGGACACTGGGATTAGGAAATCTACCCAAATTCAAAGAGCTAGGAAGCAGAAGAGCTGAGATTCCAACTCAGAAAGTCTGGCTACAGAGTCCACATTCTTAACCACCCTCCCTGCTACCTGTCAAACACACAGTATCAAGTCTTTGGTTTGGAAGCATCCTGACAACATGTAAGCAAATGAATGAACAAAGGACATTACCAATGGTATCGTTATATAATATAGAAGTTAAAAGTAAAGGATCTAAAATCAGGCATTCTCAGATCTATCTCTGTGTTGGCACAAAATCCATCTAGGAGAATGTTTTCCAAAATGCACATAGTGGCTACCTCTTCTTGGTTGGATTTCAGAAATATCAAATTATATAAAAGCAGAGAGAAAAGATATTAAAACAAAACAAAACGTTAACTCGTTAGCAGCTTCAATAATTATCATCACAGGGCTAATCTTGTTTCATGTGTATCCTGCCCCGAACCCACTAAATTATTTTGAAGTATATTTTAAAGTATATCCTGGACATCATACAATTATATTCAGGTGATTATTAGACATTTTTTTAATATGTTTCCATTTTGCCTTAATTTCCCACAAGTACACATCATCTTCACATATAGAAAAACAAAGTGATTTTCACATTGGGAAACAAAAAGATGGGATCAAGTCTGTGCCTTTGCTTTTATGCAAATCCATTAGAAACCATCCTGGAGAGGCTGCTTCAATAACCACTTTTCCCAAATCCCAGACAACCCCAAGCAGGAAAGCCCCTGGTGGCTTGTTTTGGGGCCAAGCAGCCCGTCTGTGTAGGGCAGCAGAAGGGAGGTAGGCAGTGTAGGCAGTCTGCATTTGCCTGGCATTGTTGTCAGGGCCCTAGGGCTGTCTCTGTTGGCTCCCTGCCCTCTGCAGCAGCTTTGGGCTTCAGACATCTGTGTGCAGTCACCGTGATTCTCAAGTGCATAGAGAACTGGCAGGTGGTGAGGGGAGCCCACTGCAAAGCCAGCAGGACCACCCTGAAGGGCTCACCTGATGAAGAGAGGCTGAACTGCCTTAAGAAGGAGGGAACTGGCCAGGCGGCCTCCCAGCCTCTCCTCTGCCCACCCAGCCTGTGGACCCAGCAATGGTCCAGTGAGGCAGCGGCCAAGCCTAGATAGACCCTGCCTTGTCCTGTGTACCCAGGAAGGCAAGCAGAGCAGAAAAATCGATAGCAGCCCTGGGAGAAAAGGCAGGTTCTTTCCACATGCTGGAAAACTGATAAACCACATGGGGAGGAGAAAGGGGCCTGTGAGCCCAAGGGCAGCCTGGCCTTCCTCCCTCATTTTCACCCCAGACGCTTGGGAATAGCTGCCAGCTGGCCCCTACAGGGCAGAGAAGTGTCTCTCACCCTGCCATCCAGCGCCAGAAGCCAGCAGGGCAGAACGATGCTCTATTATCTTTGATACATTTTTGCCTGTTTCTGACGACAAGAGGAATTTTCTTGTGTATGTGTATCTGTGGGGGGTGGGGGGAGAATTGAATCAAAACATTTCAGAAATACATAGCTTTATCGGAAGCAGAGTGGGCATCACCGTCCCCAAATCCTCAAGATTGAGGAATCAACAAATATAAGGGGGGAATGCAATTATGGACTAAAGTAGACTTATTATTATTCTAGTAATGAAAGAACTTGTAACATTGATATAAAGGCAGGGGTCACCAGAGGTTCTGAGGGGAGGGAGAGGAAAGAATAGATGTAACATGGGGCATTTTTGGGACATTGGAATTGTTCTGCATGACATTGCAATGACGGATACAGGCAATTATATATTTTGTCAAGACCTATAAAATTATGTGGTACAAGGTGTAAACCATAATGTAAACTATAGGCCATGGTTAGTAGCAACGCTTTAATATGTGTTCATCAATTGTAACAAATGTACCACACTCAGGAAAGATGTTGTTAATGGGGCAAAGTGTGGGAGGGGGAGGGGATGGGGTTTACGGAAATCCCCTATATTTTTGATATAACATTTATATAATCTAAAGCTTCTTTAAAAATAAAATAAAAAGGGGACTGGGTGTAGCTCAGTGGTAAGCACCTGCTTCGCATGTATGAGGTCCCGAGTTCAATCCCTGGTACCTCTTGAAAAAAAAGAAAAAAAAGAAAAAGAAATATGTAGCTTTAAAAAAATGTATCCTATCATCCTCTTGCACTTAGGATAGTATATGTAGAGAACACTGTCTGGGTCATTCAATGTGCAAAGGAATCTTTCCATGTGCAGGCACAGAGAGGTGATATGACCTGATTCTTTTCAGTTATACATTTCTATAACGTTTGTTTTTTTTTTAAAGCAATTTTATTGCGATATATTCACATACCATACAATCCTTCCAAAGTGTACAGCAAAGTGTATAATGACAAAGTTGTACATTCATCACCACTACCAATTTTTTTTTTAATTTACCGGGAGGTCCCGGGGATCGAACCCAGGTCCCTCCATATGGCAGACGGACGCCCAACCACCTGAGCCACATCCGCCCCCCACCACTACCAATTTTAGAATATTTTCATTACTCAAAAAAAGAACCCCCCCCACCCCCCCATGCCTTAGCAGTCACCTCTCAATCCCTCTATCCTTCCCCAGCCTTAGTGCAAAGTTTGCTAGGTGAATTTTTGTCCATATACCACCCTATTATTTAAACCTTGTAATAGTGATGTACATTTATTCTAATTCATGGCTTATATTTGTACTATTAATCACAATCATTGTCCACAACAGGGTTCATCATGCTATACCGTCCCATGTTTTATCCTCTAGCTTTCCTTCTAGTGACATACACAACCCTAAACTTTTCCTTTCAACCACAATCACACCCACATATCGGCACTGTTAATTACACTCACAAAAATGTGCTACCATCGCCTCTATCCATTTCCAAACATTTATAGTCATCCTTCTTACAAATTCTGCACAAATTAAGCACTAGCCCCCCATTCTCTACCTTCTTTCTATCTTCTGGTGACCTATATTCTAGATATTAACTCCATGTGTTTGCTCATTATATTTAGTTCATATTAGTGAGATCATACAATATTTGTCCTTTTGTGTCTGACTTATTTCACTCAACATAATGTCCTCAAGGTTCACCCATGTTGTCACATGCATCATCCATTAAGTTTTGATTTTTTTCCAACAAGCGTAATTTACTCTTTCAATCAGAAAAAAAAAAGGAGAAAGAGGGAATGTTATAGATTAAACAGACCTGAGCGACATTAATCAAAAGCATCATGTGGCCCTTATTTGGCTCCTGAGTCATTTTTGAGACAAATATGGAAAACTGAACAAGTACTGGGTACTGGATGATATTAAGGAACATTGGTAATTTTGTTCAGTATGCTAATAGTATCACTTTTATGTTTTAAAAAAAAGTCTGTTAAACATATACACTGATAAATTTATCAGTGAGGTCCTATGATGTTGCAAGTAGAGAATCAGGAGAGAGGAAACAAAACAGCTGAAAATTGCTAATTATTGAAGCTGGTAATGGGTACATGGGGGTCTAATAAACAATTGTCTCTATTTTGTCTATGTTTGGAACTTTCCATATGCTTTTTTTTTTTTTAAGGTATAGAATAAACCTTGTCCTTAGGATAAATCTAAGCCCTTTTCCAGGGGCTAGAAGACCCTCACTCCTACCACCCTCCCAGTGCAAACTCTGCTCCAGGGGTACCAGCCTTTCTGCTGTTCTCTGAACATTCCAGACACACTTCCACCTCAAGGCCCTGGCCTCGAATGTTCTTCCCCAGATCTTTACCTGCCTGATGGTGATCACTCAGGTCTCAGTTTCATATATCAGCTCCTCAGAAAACCCTCCCTGACACCACTAAGCCCAGCCACGTTCCCTGTCCCATGGCACTCCTTTGTGCACGATGCACTGATCTGCTTGTGTTCTAATCCCCAACTCCCAGCCCCAGACCAGGACCTTGTCTGTTGCACTGTCCACCCACACTGGGCTCCAGGAGTGCCCTGGGCCATGAAGTACTATTGAAGGCAATATTTAGTTAGGAAAGAGAAAGTTACCATCTTCCCACCTCTCCAGAGAACTGTTCGATGGCCTAATCTTCCAGATTTTTGTAGATATCTATTATCACACTACAATTTCTTTTTTATACCATTGCAACTGCTTTAAAACCTGCCTTATTCATAGAAAAAGGAATCCTGGACCACATCCCATGTCAGTAAATAAATCTGATTCCTTTAAGTCCTGAACAGTAAGTATTCCCTGATGCTGACAGACCATATTAATGGACTTTTCATTCATTTATTTATTTATTTTATCAAATGCTGCCAGGCATTCATTATTCTAAGTACTTTAAAAATCTTAGGTCATTTAATCCTCATGGAAGTAGGTACTACTTTTAACCCCTTTACAGGTGGGGAAACTGTGGCACAGATACATCAGGCAGCTCACTTGAGATCAAACACTGATAAACAGTGGTGCTAGAACTTAATGCAGGGCTGCTCACCACACAAGCTGCTCTCTCTGCTGCTGCCAACAATCAATAAACGGTCTCATAAATGTATCTATGAGCACTTGTTTTAGAATCACCGTGGGATAAATTCCTAGAGGTGTGATGGCTAGGTCAACAAGAAAGAACATTTGAAATCGTAACAGATTTTTTTAAATTGCTCTCCAAAAAGTCAACCTCGTTCATGGTGCCCATTTCAGTAGGATGCCTGTCTCTCTACCTTAAGTAAGCGCTTTTGGGGATCGGTCTTCAAGTCCAAAGGCGACATCCCCGATTCACTCTCAGTAGTGTAGGGAAAGGTCTGAGCAAGGCTGCCAAGGAGAGGCAAAAGGACTTGGGCTGGCTCCTGATGCTTCTCATCAGGACCCCTTGTCACCAGCTATTCTGCTTCTGGAGGTACTGGCCAAACATGGGGATGCTGGGGCCATGGGCTTGAGCAAAGCTGGCAATCCCTGGTCAGCCAGAAGTAAAACAGTCCATGGCCACCCAAGTCAGCAGGCACTGTAACTTACCACATTTCTAGAAGCTAAAAACATGCTACAGAAAAATTCCTTAACAAAGATCACCTCCTACACCATTTTTCAAAATTTCTTTTTTCCTTTTGTTTATTTTTACTCATTCATGCAGTCCACAAATACTGGCTGAGGGTCTCTCCCATGCTAGGCCTTGTTCTAGGTTTAGGGCTGTGACAGAGAACAAAACAGACCAAATCTCTACCTTCAAGGAGAATACATTAAAACTTGACATTTTCGATTTTTGTTTTTTTATGTGTAATTTGAGAAAAGGAGACAAAAATAAAGACAGCGTGGCACTGAGCAATGAATAAGGCCTGCAGAGTCAGACCCGGATTTGAGTACTGGTTTGTGTGACCTGGCTCAGTTACTTAACCCGGGTCTCAGTTTCCTCATTTGTAAAATGGGGATGGTTGTAGAATCACTATAAGGACTGGAATAAAATGTAGGTGCAGCATTTCTCCCACAGGAATGTGGAGGGGGTAGATGTTATTACTATCAAATTGGGTGTTTTCAAACTAATTTTTTCATTTTTTTCATACCATTGAGTCTTGGTTTTTATTCCCTCATGTGGGAATGAAATCCAATGCAAAACCGACATTTGAAAATGCCCAGGCCTGCTTTTCCAACAATGCTTGGGATCTCTAATTATTTCAAGATTATCTAAATTAAAGAAATTAAAAAAAAAAAAAGGCAAACACTTGCCTATGGCCTTGTTAGGTAAGTATATTCAGAGGCAGGGTGAGGGCGGGGAGATGAGTTATGATACACATCCATCTGGCTTTTCACAAGTCTTAGTGTAGAAGAAATCCACCATTTATTCAAGAGATACCAAGAGCCTGTCCTCACAGAGCTAAAGTTCTAGAGGACGACACAGGTCATAAAGAAGCACACAACAAACAAGCAAGATTTGTCAGAGTCAGAGCCACTTTGAGGGAAATGGCACCAAGTGATGGGTCTGGGTTGGGTGGTTCTCTGTAGCAACCTCTAGCTACATGGAGGCAAACCAGGAGATGGCAAACAGGTGGGCTTAACTGGGACTGGGGTTGTGCAGGTGTGTGTGGCAGAGGAAGAGGGGGCAGAGAGATTGTAAAGATGCTATCCAATCTCTCCCAGGGGATGGAGGGGGCCCTAAGGCCAGGAGGGGCAGAGGAGGTAGGCAAGTGCTGGGGTCCAAGAACACATGCTGTGGGATCACTTAGCATGGGACCCGCAGAAGAGGAGAGGGGTCCGTGTGGGAGGTTCAAGTAACATTTCTTAGGTGGTGTCATTATAGTAAGGTCCAGAGAGCAGCTAGTCAGCAGTGACCAGAGGATTATGGCAAAGAGACCATTTCTCGGCAGGAACTTTCAAGTTCCACAGCCAAGTTCCCTGTACTTCAAGGGCCGTGGGAATGCAGTGAAGCTCGTTATCACATGGACCACCAATTGCTGAGGGTTTTTTCTCTACTCAGCTGTGTGCTGAAAACTTTGCATGCTTTATTTTATTTAATCCCAATACCTCTGTTGGGTAGGTAGTATTGCTAACCCATTTTAAAGACAGGGAAACTGAGGCTAAAAACAGGCTAAGTGGTGTGCTGGAGGCCTCCCAACTTGTAAGTAGTAGAGTCAAGCCTCAGACCCGGGTCCTCCAACTCCAGGGCCCTTGCTCTGAACCCCAACACTGTAACATGAAGTAGGAGGGCCTTACCGGTGCTGTGTCTCTGGTCTATAGAAGTAGTCCACTGGGGTATCCAGCCGGGAGAAGATAGGCGGAGGGATGTAGAGTGGCAGCTCCTGGTTGAAGAATTCCTCCTTCTCAGGCTTGAGCATGAGCAATTTGTCATACATTGAGGAGTGCCTGCTGCCTACTTCCGTGTGTATAGCCAAATACTGGAAGTCAGACATTCCTAGAAAAAGAGGCAGATAGGTGGTAGATGCCATGGCCAGGGAAAGCCACATCTCAGAGATACTCATGCAGGAATTGGCAAATGCTACACACCAAGCCCCATAGCCCTTCAGGAGGATGCTGAGCAAGTGGTGCGGTCGATTGAGCCAGGGCACTCGATGGTGGCAGGAGCTGAAACACCACCTTCAGAAATGCTTTTGCAAACATGGCTCAACGCCCTTCTAAGCAACTTAATATTCTTTTGGGGGAGCTACATGATATGTGACCATAAAGTCTAGGTTAGTGCTTCCCAAAATGTAATGTGCATATGAGTCAGGCACTGAGAGGCTGCATTTCTAACAAGTGCCCAGGTGAGGCTGAAGATGCTGGTCCAAGGTCCCCAACACTAAGTAGTGAGGTGCTAGCTCAACTGGAGAGCTAAAAATATGAAGTATAACATTTATTAATCACTTAGAAAACTTTGTCCCGGGAGAGACAGTCCTCTTTTGTGACTACCACATTCCACCAGAACAACTGACATTCAAAATGTTCAGCCTTACGTGATTGCAGGTCCTTCTGTTTCCATTTTCTTCTCCTCTCTTTTCTCTATTACCCTTTTCCAATCTTTATTGTATTCATATTGTCTTAGAATTGTCAGTGGCCACTACAGACAGTTCTAAGACTTGTTAGCAATTTGTCAAGTGCCTCCCATGTGCCCAGGCCCAGCCCTTTAATGGGCATCATTTCACTGAATCTTCCTGAGGACCTAATGAACTCAGGGCTCCTTGGCCCCCACCACACACACACACACACACACACACGAAGATCGAGGCTGAGGGAAGCCACATTACCTGTCCAAAGAAACAGGCAGAGCTCAGGTAGGTACAACTCCAAAGCCCGTGCTCTTTCATACATCCCCCTGTACCCCTAACTACTCCACACCATCTTACTGCCTCCTTACTAGGACTCCCTGTAGGTAACAAACTCAACTGAAGACCCCATGGGAGACATCCAGTCTGCTAAGAGTTCCAAGAGCAATGAGGTCCCAAGGAGCAGAGGTGATCTTAGAAGGCTTCAAAGGGGAGGCAAGACCAGCAGCTGTCAAACCTGAGAGAAAGTGTCCAAGAAACTAGAGTTGAAAACTAGAGGTCTGCCAACCAGTTTTATTTGGTCCCTCACAATGGTTTTATTACAAATTTGGAGATGGCCAACAGAACTCTAGATTTCTAGTTTCTCCTAAGAGCTAAGAAGATTGGATAGCAACGAGCCCATAGTCCCCCTGGGAACTGATGCCTGGAGGGAGGAGATGCTGCCTCCTGGATGAAGCCTGTGCTCTGCAGTTCCACACAGCCCCTACCCCTTAACACCTGGGCATATCCCAGCCTGCTTCACTCGTGGAGATGACCTGCCCAACTCCTGCAGGCAGCTGGGACGAGAGGCCCTGAAATAAACCGATGTGGCAAGAGTAGATTGCACAGTTACCCTGAAATTTGTAAATAGTGGAGATGATGCCGAGGATCTCTATCTCAAAGGTGACCTCGGAGGAGGCCTCAGCCCCCGGTACTCCTCTCTGCCGCCTCGTCCTCCTTCTGATCCGGAGCAGCAGGCTGCTGGTACTGAAGCGGTTGGCGCATACAGGATGGCAGTACGGGTCCTTGGGCCGGAAATACAGCTCCAGCCTCTTGGTGGGGTCTGCGTAGATCTATGGTAAGAGGCCAGAGAAGATGGGAGTCAAGCAGTGACATGGTAAGAGCCTGGCAGGGAGCTGCTCCTCTCTCAGCAACAATCTCATCATTATACAGGTGACCCAGGAAGGGCCAGAAGACTCATGTTTTATTCTGAGCTCTTACTTCCCAAAGACCCCTTTTTTATTTATTCTTTTTTGTTGTTGTTGCTTTTTTTTTTTTTTAAAGACCCCTTTGTAAAATCCAAGTATCTAAGTAGAGAAAATGAGGACAAATAGACTTTTCCTTCTAAGGGGTTGCAGTTGGCCATAACAACCATCAAATAAGTAAAAGCCACCATTTAGCAAGTACCTGTTCAATGTGGGGCATTATGTGACTTCTCTGGCAATGCTTCATGGGAGGTATTATTTATTACCCTTGCATTTACCTTTGAGGCAACTGAAGTTTAGGGGTGTGTGTGAGTGACTTATCCAAAGCTATCTACTCTAGGAACTACCCACCCCAAAGTCTTGGTATTCAGTCTCATATGCAAATGTTTCAAGGTCCAAAGATTAAATCAATCAGTAATAACCATTCTGTCTCTGACTAGCTGTTACCTATCCGTTCCAAGCCTTGGTTGGTTCCTTCCCCTTAAAATAGAGAGAACAGTACCTGCCTCATAGAATTATTATGATGATTAAATGAAAATATGGGTGAAGTACTTAGCTTGGTGCCTCGTGGTAAACACTTGACACAAGTCATGTATATTTAATGAATGAATGCCTGTCCTATACCAGGTAAGAGGGACTCATTGAGCATTAGATGTGTGTGTACAAAAGCATCAACATCATGCACTGTGACAATATCATCTACTTGCTAGTCTGCTGGCTCTCCAATACCCAGGACAGGGCCTGGCCCTTAGTAGGTATTGTGGAAATATCCAGTGAATGAATGTCAGTTAAAAGGAACCCCAATCCCCAGGAATCCCCTTCTCATGAAACACATGTCTCTGAGTTCTGCTAGGTGGGAATAACCCCAGATATGGGCCTAACTCAGAGGAGGTACTCAAGAAACAGTGGAATGAATGACTAGGGTCCCTTCCCAAAGGACTCATACTGTGGCTGGGTGCAGATATCCTTGGGGTTAGGGAGAATAAGGGTCTTGTCTAGTTACATGACTAAGTCAGTATTAAAAGAACAAAATACGAGTGGCTGGGGCTCTCCTGGCACCCTGTGCTTAATGATGAGCTCAAGGCTCTTCAATGTGCAAAAAGGATAAGGAAGCTCAGACTCTAAAGCCAAGCATATGTGAGTTCAAACCCTCATTCTATCATGTATGGGCTGTGTAGCCCAAACATTCTTAACTGTTTATTTATCTGGAAAAAAAAAAGGAGATGGGGCAGATAATAAGGGTACCTAACTTACAAGATTGTCCTGAGGACCCAATCAGGCATTTGACAAATATTTATGTAGTGAGGTGGATGTTAGGAGTACAGTAGTGTACCAAACAGACAAGATCCCTGCTCTAGTTGTGTTTACAGTCACAGGGGCAAGGGGCCGAGAGAGACAAAATTTTAAAACTTAATTTCAGATTGGAATTAACAGGATGAGCAGGCAGATTAATTGCTAGGGACCACATTAGTTAGGGTGGTCAGGCAAGGCCTCTCTAAAAAAAGAGACCTTTCAAGATTTGGTACATGTAAAGCACTTATACAGAGCCTGGCACAATGTAAGAGCTCATCCCAGCTCCCCTAATTGCTGTGTGGCCTTGAACAAGCCGCCTCGATTTCCTGGTAAAATATGGATAATGGCAATTCCTACCGGGTAGGGTAGGGTTCCAATAAGGACCAAATGTAAAAAAAAAAAAAGCCGCCTAGAACCTCGCCTGGCTCAGAATGAGATTACTACTCTTAACCCGGATGAACATAACACTAGATCCCCTCTCAGGTACCTTAACCGCCCGGTGCCTCAGGTTTACGCCGTGAAAGAAGAAAGCATCTCAGCGCACTCGGCTGAGCTGCAGCGGAGCTGCGTTCGCGGCAGGGATGCAAGGGCGCGGTTCGTATCTGAGAATGGAATGGAAAAGATCCCCCCTATGGCTTCCCCCACTGTGCTCCCGTGGAAAAAAGGGCCCTTTCCCGGGGGTCCGGCAAGCACAGCCCCGCCCACTGGCCGCCCCAGAGCCCGCCTAGTTCTCTGTTGCCAAGGAAACCACATCCCCCTCCCCGCAGTCCCACCCCTGCAGCCGTAGTTGCGCAACTCGGTCCCTCCCCCGCGGTTCCGAAAACTCCCAGTTCCTCACCCGGGAAACGCCTTCCTCACCGCCCAGAGTCGGCAGCATCTTGGACACGTCGCGCACCACGCCCGGGTACTCCACGCACACCATGCGCCGCTCCCGCCGCAGCTCCACCGGGACGGCCGCCCCCAGCCCCGCGTCCGCCTCCGCCGCCATCCCTGTCAGTCTGGCCGAGCTCGCCGCGGCCCGTTGCTCCACGCGCTCTCCGAGGTCTCACGTCAGTGGTTCCGCGAAGGAATCGTTCCGGGCTCCCTCACCGCTCGAGTACCCCTAAACCTCCGGGTTCCGCCACGCCCCAAGATCTCCAGAGAACAGACGCCCGAGGGAAGCCGTCATGGCTTTGGGCGCCACAACTGTGGCGGACTGAACTTTTTGTGTAAAAGGAAGAGGGCGTGGCAAAGGCCTGTCTCTACCACCAGTCTACGAGGGACGGAGAGGATTGTAAATCACCCCCCCACACGACTTCTTTAGCCAATGAAAACCCCGGGTCTGAGCTATAGTTTAGCAAATTAAGAGTCAGGAGGGTGCCAGGTGCCCGCCCATCTCCATAGATTTTAGCCAATCGTGAGCCTGGACTAGGAAGGGTCCCGCCCCTCTACCTCGGATCCCACCCAATGACAACTTGGGGGCGGGCCCAGGATAGACTTCCTGCCCGTCCCCTTACGGGAGGAGAGGTCCTGGAGGCAAATTGATTTCCGGGTACCGAAGCCCTCTAAGGGTTGTCCTCCGGCGTCGCGCGCTGCTTCATATTCGTCCGGTTACCGCAGGACACGGCGGGCAGGTCTGGCGCAGTTCCATCTGGAAGTGACGGGGGCGAGTGAATTGTGTACAGAAAAACCCGAAGTGCCGTTCACCTGGGACCTTGAGGCAGAATGCGGATGTTTATCGTTCATTTGTTACATAGCTATTAAGTACCTACTGTGTGCTGGGCACTACTCAGAACCCCAACAGGGAAGATAAAGTAAGCAGCTGTGTGGGAGGCGCCGAGGGATGGCTGGTGCGAAGACCATGAAGCGAGAAGGAGCGGAGCATGGCTGGTTCTAAGAAGTAACAGAAGACAAGAAACTAGGGAGCAAAGTGGGAGAAGATGAGGGGTCAGAGGTCGACCTGGGCCAGAGATCAGAAATAAGGAGGTACCCTACCTACGGGTTGGCTCGATCTAAGTGCCGTGGAGAACCCTTGAAGGATTTTATACAGGGGGTTCAATGATCTGATTTATCCAGAGATCTCTCTGGCTGATGTGTGGAGAGAAACTAGGAGACTGCCTAATCCAGGTGAGAGGATAGTGGCAGTGGGAATGAAAAGAAGGGACTGAGTTTGAGAGTATTAGGAGATAAAAGTCGGTAAGAGGAAGGGACAGATTAGTTTCTGAAATGATATCTGAATCAAAAGATGACCTCTTTGTTCTAGATGGATTTAAGAAGACATTACTTGGCCATAAAACCACCAAATACATTTTAAAAAGAAAAAACTAATTTGAATGTGAAATATATTTTACTATATTGTAATTGGTAAACTAAGTGAGGGGGCCCCTCTCAGTGCAATTAGGAATCAACAGCAAATGATGAATGAGCTAGAGACACATTTCAGCAGGAAGATGCATCTAAGCATTTGGTAGTGCCTGACCTGCCCCCTCCAGCAAGATTGTATATTTACATTCTGCCACCACAGAAGAATTCTCTAGAATTTTCCACACCTTGACATGAAATGTGCCTTCAAACTTCTCCTATCCTTTTGCTTTAATCTTGTTGCTCACCAAGCAATCTTCTGATAATTGTTTAGTTTTCTAGAAGGGTGGATCTGGATAACAGGTATATTTTATCCCTGCCTGCAATTGTAAATTAATATGTTCATATCTTTACATCAATCCCTATGAGTTAGGTACACATGAGTCAGTCCTGATGGTTCTTTCACCTCTAGATAGGGTTAACAGGTAAAGTATAGGATTCCCAGTTAAATTTGAATTTCATGCAATGTTTGGGACATACTTATACTAAAAAAAAAAAACATTGTTTCTGTGAAATTTAAATTTAACTAGATACCTTGTTTTGTTTTTGTTTTTGTTTTGTGTTTGCTAAATCCAACACCCCTACCTCTGGGCATTGAAGGAATTGAATTTATGAACTAGCAAAACTGATTCCAAACCATCTGGAAGCGTATTGAGCCCAATCACTCTTGCCAATCCCATGACTTTCTTCCTGAGGGAAGATTCCTGAGGAATCTCACTCTGTCCCTGCCTCCAGTGATGCCCCTTCCCCCCGTTTCTCCATACTGCCACCTAGCTGATTCCTCACCAGCTGTTAGGCCTCAGTTCAGGCTTCACCTTGTTTGGAAAGTCCTCCTTGATGCCATAAAACTAGTTTGGTGTCATCCTCTATGCCTGTGGTACCCAAACTCACCCCATGATGGAGCCTGGAGCACTCTTTTGTCATTCCTTTCACACTGGCCTTTCTCCTCCACTAGAGTGGTGACTTTCTGAGGGCATGGACCATGTCTTCCTCCCCAGGTCTTGGCATGGATCTGGTACTAAAAAAATATTTACTGAACAAGTGAATGAGGCCACTTGAGTCATCTGAGCTTTCAGTTCTATCCAGCTCTTAAGTCAAGGCATGGTGATGGGGCCACTGAGTCGAAGCCCATCAGTTCATCAACCAGAGGAGTGTTCCCAAAGAATATAGAGGCTGAGGAGAAGGGCTGGCAGTAAGGAAGAAGACAAAGGGCCAACCTTAGGACATCAGACCAAGCTTCTGGAGGACAGAATCTAAGGCAGGGAGGTCAGAAGCAAGTGAAAGGGGCAGTGAGGCCAGACTGGGAGCAGAAAAAGGCCAAGAAAGCTCAGGAACCCAGTTAAAAGAAGCAGCTGTGGAATTTCCCCCTAAACACCACGGCACTGAGAACAGGCAATGACAATACCCAATATTTTTGCTTGGAGCTTGGGAGTGCCTTTACCTGCCTGGCTTCAGGTCATCCTTTCCCTGCCCTCATCTCCCTGCAGAGTGATGTTTTTGTCCCTGTTGGACAGAAGCACTCAGCCGTCTCAGCAGCCTTCACCATCTCCCGCTCCCTGGATTGGGCCAGCTTCCTCACAGAAGAGCTGCAGAGAGACTGAAGGATGCTTGGGTGCTGGTGACTAGGGTTTGCTGCCCAGGGGAAGGGTAGGGACCCCTGGTGCAAGGCAGAGAAGGGGTGCACCTTCCACTGCCAACCCTTGGGGCTGCGCTCCCCTTCCCAGACTTGGATGCCCTTTCTTTGAGAGAAGCTGAGGAACCAGTCCTCTTAAGGTATGACTTGGGCCTTAGCCTGGGCCTGGCAGGTGCCAAGAGATTTGACATCACAAAACTTTGAGCCTGCAAGAAGAGGAGGCTCAGTCACACCCTTCATGTCACCCGATTCACCCACCAGTCCTCATTTGGGTGCAAGGGCACTGGCTTGCTTGGTTTCAAAATTTATGCATGAGGATATCATCCAGGATTATGCACATGGGCCCTAAATGCCATCACACATATCCTTAACCAAGAGGGGCAGAGGGAGATTAGACACGAGGACAAGGCAGTGGGGCTGCAGAGGCAGAGGTGGGAGTGATGTGGCCACAAATCAAGGAGTGCCAACAGCCACCAGAAGCCAGAAGAGGCAAAGAATGTTTCTCCCCAGAGTCTCCGTAGTGAGTGCAGGCCTGCCAACATCTTTTTGTTCCCCCATTTAGTTGTTTTTATTTTTTAATTATAGAGATTGTAGATTTAGAGAAAAATCATGTAAAAAGTACAGCGTCCCTATATACTCCCCTATTGTTGACACTTTGCATTAGTATGGTACTTCTGTTAAAATTGATATAAGAATATTAAAATTGTACTTTTAACTATATAGTCCATAGTTTACATTAGGTGTATTTTCCCCCTCTAGCACCCCACTATTAACATCTTACATTAGTGTGGCACATTTCTTATAACTCATGAAAGAACATTTTTATACTTGTACTATCAGCTATAGTCCACTGTTTGGAATAGGGTTCACTGTGTTGTTACAGTCCTATGTTTCATCTTTTCATTTTTGTTCTGCTAACAAATATACAACCTAAAATTTTCCCCCTTTAACCACATTCACATATATAATTCAGAGCTGTTAAATACACTCACAATATTTTTTAAAAGATTTATTTTATTTATTTATCCCCCCCACCACCCATTTGCACTCACAGTCTGCTCTCTGTGCCCATTTGTTGTTTCCTCGCTGGGTCTGCTTGTCTTCTCTTTAGGAGGCACCAGGAACTAAACCCGGGACCTCCCATGTCGGAGAGACGTGCTTAGTCACTTGAGCCACCTCAGCTCCCTGGTTTGTTGTGTCTCTCATTGTCTTTCCTCTTTGTGTTCTCTTTGTTGCTTCATCTTGTTGCATCAGCTTGCCGTGCCTGCTCATTGTACCAGCTCGCTGTTTTGCTCATCTTCTCCAGGAGGCACTGGGAACCGAACCTGGGACCTCCCATGTGGTAGGCAGGAGCTCAGTTGCTTGAGACACATCTGCTTCCCTACACTCACAATATTATGCTACCATCACCACCATCCATTTCCAAAACTTTACAATCCCCTAAATATAAATAATGTACAAATTAAGCATCAGTTCCCCATTTTCTACCCTGAGTCCAGCCCCTGGTACCCTATATTCCACATTCTAATTCTGAGTTTGCTTATTCTAATTATTTCATATCAGTGAGATCATACAATATTTATGCTTTGGTGTCTGAGTTATTTCACATAGCATACTGTCCTCAAGGTTCATCCATGTTGTTCTATGTATGAGGACTTCATTCATTTTTATGGCTGAGTAATATCCCATTGTATGTTGTGATGGTTTGAAGCTGTATGGACCCCATAATATCATGTTCCTGAAGCTAATCCATTCCTGTGGGTGTAAACCTATTGTAAGCAGGAACTTTTGATTAGGTTACTTCCGTTAAGGCAAGGCCCAGGGTGGGTCTTAATCCTCTTATTAGTGTCCTTTATAAACAGTATGAATATGGAGAGAAAGAGAGAAAAGCCGAAGAAGCAAGACTGAAAGCGAGAAAGACCAGCAGATGCCGCCATGTGCCTTGCAATGTAACAGAGGAGTCCAGGATTTCCAGCAGCTGATGTTCGGGAATAAACATTGCCTGATGATGCCTTGATTTGGACATTTTTCTCAGTCTATTAGCTTGTAGGCTAATAAATCCCCATTGTAAAAGCCAACCCATTTCTTGTATTTTGCTTTTGGTAGCCTAGCAGACTAAAACATATGTATATACTACATTTTGTTCATTCATTGGTTGATGGACACTTGGGTTGCTTCCATCTTTTGGCAATTGAGAATACTGCCACTATGAATATCGATGTGCCATTATCTGTTTGAGTCCCTGCTTTTCAATTTGTATATAATAGGTATATACCTAGTAGAGAGATTGTGGGGTCATATGGTAATTATATACTTAGCTTTCTGAGAAACCTTCAAACTGTCTTCCACAGCGGCTACACCATTTTACATTCCCACCAGCAATGAATGAGTGTTCCTATTTCTCCATATCCTCTCCGACACTTGTAATTTTCTTTTCTTTTTTTTAAATACTAGCCATTTTAGTGGATGTAAAATGGTATCTCACTGTAGTTTTGATTTATGTTTCCCTAATAGCTAGTGATTTTGAATACATTTTCATGTGCCTTTTAGCAATTTGTTCATCCTCTTTGGAGAAATGTCTATTCAAGTCTTTTGCCCACTTTTAAATTAGGTTGTTTGTCTTTTTATTTTTGAGTTGTTGCATTTCTTTATATATTGTGGATATTAAACCCTTATCAGATATGTGGTTTCCAAATATTTTCTCACATTGGGTGGGTTGTCTTTTCATTTATGTGATAAAGTCCTTTGATGAAGTCCCATTTATCTATTTTTTTCTTTTGTTGCTTGTGCTTTGGTTGTAAAGCCTAAGAAACCATTGCCTAACATAGGATCCTGAAGGTGCAGCCCTACATTTTCTTCCAGGAGTTTTATAGTCTTGGTTCTTATATTTAGCTCTTTGATTCATTTAGAGTTCAGTTTTGCATAAGGTGTGAGATAGGGATCCTCTTTCATTCTTTTGAGTATCATTATCCAGTTCTAGCACCATTTGTTGAAGAGACTATTTTTGAAGAGACTATTTTTTCCCTACTGAGTGAATCAGCATCTTAATTGTGGACCTCTGGTTTACAGAATGGCAAGAGAATGCAATTCTCTTGTTTTAAACTATGCAGTTTGTGGTAATTTGTTACAGCAGCCATAAGAAACTAATACAGAAGGACAGTGTCCATGAGTTTCAAAAGCATGCTCAGGATTAATTTCTGAGAGAGACTCTGGCTTCTGTCATGAATGGAGCAGTTTTTCCTCTCTCTTGAGTTATTGAAAGTCATTCACTGCATGGCAGTTTCCCCACTCTCATTCCTCACCCCTTCATGAGGCCAGAGACCACTCCTTCCCAGGCTGGGGGCTCTATCCAGAACTGATCGGCCACCATCACTCACCATCACATAGCACACAAATGCTGCGCCCATGGCTTGAGTCACTGAATTGCAGCAAGGCTCATTTTACAGCATCCCTGCAGGTGTCCGTTTAACAAATGTTCTTTGGGCATTTTTTGTACTATTGCTGGAAAATGTGCCAGGCTCAGGTGATTCAACAGTGAGAAGTCCACTAGTTCCTTGCCTCACAGAGTTCACATTTTATTAGTGCAAACAGTAATCAAATAAGACAAATCAATATCTAATTTAATGCCAGGTGATGAAGGCTGTGAGGAAGAATAAATTCCAGGATATTTTAACTTTTCCTGCAATTGGTCCTGCTGTGTGCATTCCTCAACATGCCCCCACCCCATTCTCCCAGACCCCAGAAAAATCATAAAGTGAATTCTCAACTGGGTCCTCACAGCTCAGCTCCTTCCAGGGGCAGCGTGGCACCCCAGTGAGGGGGTGGCTGGGTTCCCAGATGCCCCTCCACCTGCTTCCCAGCCCCCCAAGCACTAAGGAAGTGCTAGACCTAGCTCTTGGCTATTCTGATGTCCAGCCGAACCCCAGCCCCTGCTCTCTGATGTGCAGACCTAGGTGAGGACACATGGCTGTTCCATCCTCTGAGGGATCCCAGAGCGGTGGAAAGGGGCTGCTGGCTCACTGGCCTCCCTCCAGCTGATAGGACCGAACTCATTGGGGCGGGGATGGGAATCTGCCTGTCACTCCTCCCCATCCCACAGCCTCATGTCTGACTCCTGTCCAGGGCCTGGAGTACTGAAAACTAGCTGGGGAGCCCCTTGTGTAAGGGAACCTCCAGTGGACGCTATTGATCCTCCATTATCCAAAGGTAAGAGGGATTTTGGAAAATGTTTTCTTTGGGCCCCAGAATCTGAATGTTTCTTCTTGAGCTGTTAGGTCAGTCTAGGACGCACATGGTAGGC
The DNA here is from genome assembly GCA_026826555.1 of Tolypeutes matacus. Classification (NCBI taxonomy): domain Eukaryota; kingdom Metazoa; phylum Chordata; class Mammalia; order Cingulata; family Chlamyphoridae; genus Tolypeutes; species Tolypeutes matacus. The sequence goes on along the minus strand of JAKSZT010037198.1, from coordinate 1,381,627 downwards.
GTTTAGTATTCCCTAGCCCTAACTTGACCTAAGGGGCCCTAAGGACGGAACAAGGGTGCAGCATTCACTTTCGGCCACGAGATGACGACAGAGCATCTTCGTGGGCAACACCGCCATCTGGTGGTCATCATTCTCATGACATCCTGGAAGAAAGGGCGAAGAGGTAGGTTGGGGGCACAGGGAGCAGAGCCTCCTAAAAGGTTTCTGCTGGAGCAGGTGTCTACGCCTTCCCCCCTCACCCACACCCACATTCCTAGGACCAGGACTTCTCCCACACAGTCCCATCCCAGAGTAGCAAATGACGGGGACTTGGGGAATGGTGGTTTATACAAAGGTTTCACAATTTTTTTTCTTGTTTTTTTTTTTTTCTTGTTTTTATTTTTTATTAAGGTATAATTTACATACATCAAAATTCACCTTTTATTAGAGTACAGTTCTGTGAGTTTTGGAAACACATATAGTTGTGCAACTACCACTGTTGTCAAGGTATAGAATAGTTCTGTGATCACCTCACAAAATTTCCTCATGGACCTTTGTATTTGGTCCCTTTCCGATTTCCAGTTCCTGGCAACCACTCACAATTTTCTTTTATCTTTCCAAGTTGGACAAACTGTCCCAAGGGGCATTCTCCTTCTTAATCAACTTGTCATTTCAAAGCAAAATTAAACAGGAATTTATACAGGACTGAATTTCAAAGGTTGTTTGTAAATAGAGTTTATGTTGCCAAGTTAAATATCTCAAAAATGTGCCAAGCAGAGGCAAATCTATGATAAAGCTAATAAAATTTAAGTGTCAGCTTCCCTCAGTTGCATGGGCTCCTTTCAAGGCCCAAGAAGGTGCCTTATGATTGTGTTCACATGAGCATATGTCTTTATCAAAATGGACAAAGTAAGACACTTTAACTGCAATTGGTTGAGGCCGCTGACTAGCGCTCCATCACACTTCCCTTTGTGTTGAGAGGCATTGAGTAGCCACAGGTATTCCAGGGACTTGGCTAAGGGAAAGTTGAGTTGAGAATGCGTATATACACTATCTGCAGTCATTTCAGTATGTACTTGGGTTCTTGCTGGCCATCCTGTGCAGGAATGGCTTCCAGGAACATACCTACCATCCTCTGACATGGCATTGTGTTGAGGGTGCAGGGCCAGAGGTGGCATTGTGCTGAGAGCCAGAAGCTAGCCTGTGGGAAATTCCTCAGACGTGCCAAAGTGTAAGCCAAGGAGTTCTCATCAACACTTAAGCAAAATGGAAGTTATCTCCTGTCAGGAATAAATGTGAGAGTGCAGCACATACAATTATAAATGTACTGTACTTTTTTTTTTCCCTTTATTTTTGATGGGAATCACACAAAATACAATTTATTAGAATTCTGTGCTGGGCTCAAATCTGTAGCTGTATAGCAATCTGGGTGCAAAGTAGCATGCTTTATGCCCCTCCACCTGATCTAGTTTGTCTTAGCACAGCATTAGCAATAATAGCTTGTGATGCCAAAAAAAATCTTTTCTTAACGAGCAGTAACAAAAACCAAATTTTGGTGAACCGTGTTAAATACTGAATTACCTTTCCATTCTCTCTTTAAAAAATGATATTAAACTATCATTTTCCCATAAAAGGAAATGAGCAAAGAGTATGCAGCCCAAAAATACAGAGAAAAGGCACTATCAAGATATGTCAGGCAACTAATGTAAATATTTTATTTTCTGGATTTTTGGGTGCTTGTGGCCTTTGTTATAAAGGATTTACAATTTATTATGTTTTCTTTTCTCATTGTAAATAGTTATTTCCTTTCACACTACTCTTAAATTCCTAATTTTTTTTTTTTTTAAGATTTTATTTATTTATTCCTTTATCCCCCCCTTGCTGCTTGTGCTAGCTGGGTCAGCTAACCATGCCATGCGGGTGGGCTTGCCTTCACCAGGAGGCCCCGGGGCCTCCCATATGGTAAACGGGAGCCCTACTGATTGAGCCACAGCCGCTTCCCTTAAATTCCTAATTTTGTCTTCTTTTGTCAAAAGAGGGACCTTAAAATTGTATAAGCTTTAAGCCCCACGAACTCAGGACTTTCCCAGGTGCTTGGCACAGTGCTGATGGCATAAGCTGATAATAAGCAAGTGGATAGACAAACGAGTACTTTAATGGCAAGCTCCTCTCCTCACCTGGGAACCTCTCCCTAAATCCTGCCTAGGGTCTGGGAATAGCCTTCTCTCCGACTCTGCTACTCTTACCTTCCATGTATAGTGGTGGCATCTCTCTCTTTATTGGAAAAATGAACTTTTAAATTGAGGTATAACATATATTTCAAAAAGCATAGGTAAGTGCACATCTGGATGGATTACTCCAAAATGAACACTCTTGTGCACCTTTTGGTATACATGTATATGCAATTTTGTTGGGTATAGAACCAGAAGTGAAATTGTATATATATAATATATATATATTAGAATATTAGAAGTTTTCCATAGAGATTGGCCTGCAGTTTTCCTTTCCTATTCAATTTTCAATATCAAGGAAACAAAAAATGTTTCAAGTTCATTTGAGAAGAATGTGCATTTTTCAGGTATCGGATGCAAGATTATAAGCCCTTTGTGCCTTTTTTGGTCTGCTTCTTCTACAAGAGCTGTCTTAAAATTTCCCGCCATGATTGCGAATTTGCCTATTTCTCCTTTTAGTCTTGTCAGTTTTGTCTTATATATATTTAAAGCCATGTTATTATATACATATACATTTAGAAGAGTTACATATTCCAAGTAAATGACCCTTTAATCATCATGAAATATTCCTTATGGTCTAAATTGGTGCTAATATAGCTACTAAAGATCTGTTTAGCTTAGTTTTTTCATGATACATCTTTTTCCATCTTTTCACTTTTGAACTTTCTGTATCCTTATCTTTTAAGTCTTTCTCTTGTAAGTAGCATGTAGTTGTGCCTTTTTTCCCCATCTAATATCCTTTGTCTTTTCATTGGAGTATTTGATCTTTTTATATTTGATGATGTTTTTGTTTTTTACATTTAATGAAATTGCTGATATATTTGGGCTTAAATATATCACTAAATGTTTTCTGTTTGTCCCATCTATTTTATGTCCTTTTCCTCCCTTTTCTTGGCTTCTTTGGGATCAATTAGATTTTATTATTCTATTTCCCCTCTAAAAATAGTTGTACATGCTTTTGCTGGTTACCCTAGGGATTATAATATGAATCCTGGATCCATTAAAGTTAAGCATAAAGTAGTACTTTTATCACTTCCATGACAATACAAGGACACATCTAGACTCCTCCTGCCTTCTGTGCTATTGTTATCATGTATTTTAAATAGATCTATGTATATGTGTATGTATATCTATAAGGGTGAATATGCACACACTCTAACCGTCTTTATTGAGGTATAATTTATGTACAATAAAATATTCCCATTTTAAAAGTGTATAGTTTGATGAGTTTTCCAAATATATAAATGTAGTCATCACCTCAGTCACGATATAGAATATTCTGATCACCCTGAAGAATTCCTTAGTGGCCCTTCACGGTCAGTCACCCCCCTCCTCCACTGGTCAAGGAAAACAGACAGGAGGTCTGGGGCTTCTGGAAGGTCAGAGATGCTCTGCATCACTTACTGCTAGAACTGCGAAAGCATCTGATGGATGGGGCATAGGTTATGGGGTTTCCTCCTAGGGGGTGGCAGAGGAAGAATCTGAACCCAGGGTTCACTCAGGCACGCAGGGGAGGTGCTGGGAACTGCCCTCCACCAAGTTTCTTCAAAAGGGAGGTGGAGGGACCTGGCCAGTCCCGCCACCCTTCCCGAGAAGTCCCTTTCTCAAGAATGGCAGCACCAGAACCACGCCTTGGCCCCTTCCATCCATTGCCCTTCCACTCACTCGGTCTCCTAAATGTACCGAAACTCTCCTCCCCCACCACGGGTACTCTCATCCGGGTCTCCATCATCTCTCAGCTTTCCCGCTCAGCCTGGGAACTGGCCGCCTCATAGCTACTCTTCCATTTTCCTTTTACGGGAATGGGTAACTTCACGCATATGGTTCCAGATTCAAGAGATGCTCAGAGGTACACAGTGAAGAGTCTCTCTCCCGCTTTTTCCCAGGCACAGAGAGAGATCTTAGCAGTTTCTGGTCTATCTTTCTGGAGACAATTTACATATTTATAAGCAAAATGGTTATATATAGTCTCCATCTCCTTTAAAAAAAATGACCAACCAACCAGAAAATGGGTTTTATTATTCTCTCTTCCCTCTAATAAATAGTTGTTTATCTAGAAATTATAATATGAATTATTGACCTATTAAAATAAACTCTAGGGAAGCGGCTGTAAGATATTAATACAAAAAAGTTGTTTTAAAAAGTGAGCCTTGGGAAGCGGCTGTGGCTCAGTCAGTAGGGCTCACGTTTACCATATGGGAGGCCCCGGGTTCGGGTCCCGGGGCCTCCTGGTGAAGGCAAGCCAGCCCGCAGGCGTGGTTAGCTGACCCAGCGAGCACAAGCAGCAAGGGAGGGATAAATGAATAAATAAAATAAAATCTTAAAAAAGATAAATAAATAAAATAAAATAAACTCTAAGTTCGTTGACCACAAATGGTAACTTACCACACATTCCTTTCTATATCTTCCTTTTTTTTTTTTTGGCTAGGCAATATATCATAAAAATTACTCTGTATCAATTCACTGAGCACTTCCTCATTTCTTTTAATAGACACACCCTATTCCATTGTATGGCTAGACCATAATTTATTTGACCAGCCCCTTTTGATGGTTACTTAGGTTGTTTCCAATCTTTTGCAAATACAATGTTGCAATGAATCAGGCTGTGTGTCATTTCACACACGGGCTAAATAGCTGTAAGAGATTGGTGGGTCAAAGTTATGTGCATGTGTGATTTTGTCAGGCGCCACTAAGTTTTCCCCTATTGGTGTTGCGACCATTTCTAATCTCTCCCCACATGAGACCGGGCCTGTGTCCGGGTTACAAGGGCCTAGAGGCATCAGGCCGTCGTCCTCCGGCACTGACCCGCCCAGGTCCCTAGACCGGTGGCTGCTTCGTCCTGAAGGAACTGCCGGCCCCTCCCGCACGGTCCTTTCCACTGCCCACCTCCCTCGTCCCCAGTCTCAGGGCTTCACTCGCCTTCCAGGGCCCGGGATTGGCCTCCCCACCACCGAAGCCAGGGGGCGCTTCTCTCCCTAAAACTCAAACCCGATCCCTCCCTACCCAGTCTCAGACCCTGCCGTGGCGCCCCATTGTTCTGGGGAGAGAACCCAAACCCTTTAACAGAGATCCTGGGGGTCCCGCGCCCCCGGGCCTCTCTCTTGCCTCCTCCCAATATTTTGCCCCCTACCTCCAAATTCTCAGCCCTGCGGTTCCAGGGCCTGCTCAGGCACCTCCGTGCCTTTGTCCTCGCCGCTCCCCGCGCCCCTTTCAAAAGGCTCAGGGTAACTTCTAGGGAGGTGTTTCTCCCCGCCCTCCCTTTGGAGAGTCTCCTCCACGACAGCGCACCTGCTGCCCCCAATACAGTGCACCCCACGCCCCACTCTACCCTATTGTCTGTCTGTTGGTGGCCGGGCTTACTCCCGCACCCAGCACAGACCAGAAACCAAATTAATGTGGTTAATGAGTGAGTGAATAAATAATTATGAGTGAATAAATGATTCTGAGTGAATGCAGAACCCTGCAGAGGAATAACGGGCACCTCCGCCCTCCGCAGGCCCCCCGCCCCACACCAGGAGGCGCCAGAGCGCTTCCCGCCGGGGTCTGGGACCCCCCCCCGAGGCGATTGGGCTCCGCGCGGGGCAGCTAACCGGTGGGGTCTCCCCAGCAGCCGCGGGCGCCCAGCGTTCGGCAGACAAGGCCCAGGCGACTAGATCCCGTACTGCAGAAGAGCCTCAGGGATCGCAAGAAGCAGGGATAAAAGAATCAAATAATTCAAGAATTTTGGCCTCAGGACCTGCAGGGCCACGGACCGGACCCGCAGTGAGGAGAGAGGAGAGGCGGGGTGGGATGGAGAACAAAGAGGAGGGGGAAGAGGAGGGAGAGGAAGAGAAGTGGGGGGTGGGGGGAGGTAAGGAGAGGGAGATAGGGAGGAAGAGGAGGAAAAGGGAGAAAGGGGAAAGGTAAGGAGGAAGAGCTGGTGGGGAGAAGAAGATGGGAGAGAAAGGGGGAGAGGGAGGAAATTGGGGGTAGGGGCTGGCATTCTGGAACCTGTTCCCAGGTCCCACCCCCTTCCTGGCCTCACCTCAGCCTGCCCAGCTGCATCTTTTTTTTTTTTTTTTTTAAAGCCTTCAAGGAATACATTTATTATTTGTAAACCATTCCAGAGTATAGAAAAAGATATAAAGTTTCCTAATTCATTCCTCATCCTGATATCCAAACTGTACAAAGAAAACAAAAAGCTGTAGCCCGATCTCACTTAACAGAAGTGCAAAAATCAAAAATAAAACTAGAAATTTGAATTCAGCAGTCCAGTAAAAATATATATCATTTTCAAATAGATTTATACAAAAATATGCAAGATTTATTCAACAGAAGAAAATCTTAGTGTAGCTCACTAAATTGACAGGTTAAAGAATTATACAATCATCTTCATATGCTGAAAAGCATTTGGTAAATTCAACATTCTCTGTGCTCTTAATCTAGAAATGGAAGGAAACTTTCTTGGCTTGATTAAATGTACCTATCAGAAATTTACAGCATACCAACTTCGTGAAAAGTTTGAAACATTCTTGTTAATTCAGAAATAAGACAAGAAACAGTACTAAAAAATACTGTGATTGAAAGTGAGAGAAGACTGTAAAGGTGTTTTGTCTTGTTTTGTTTTGTTTTTGACAAAAAGAAACCCATGATTATCTATTGGTATGCTATTACAACTGAGAAAACTTAGTAAGGAAGCAGGGCACAACCCCTATGCACCAAAATCAAATGGTTTTGTATACACCAACAATAATCAATTAGAAAATATACAGGGGAAAGAAGATCCCCATTCACAATAGCTACAAGTTGTAAATATTATCTAGAAAGAAGGTTAACAAGAAATGCAAAGAGTACATGAATAGAATAAACTACTGACAGGCATAAAAGGATACCCCAAAAATGGAGAGGCATGCCATGTTCCTTTGTGAGAAAACTCAACATTATAAATATGTCATTTCTACTGAATTTATAAATACAAAGCAACTTCACACAATCACAACCAGATGTGTATTTTTTTTAGGTACCAGGGTTGGGGAGTGAACCCCAGACATCTTATGTGGGAAGCCGGCGCTCAACCACTGAGCCACATTGGTTCCCCTGAGTTGGTTCCTTTGTTTGTTTGCCTGTTATTGTTTTTTTGTTTTTAGGAGGTACCAGGGACCAAACCTGGGACCTCACATGTGGGAAGCAAGCACTCAATTGCTTGAGCCACATCAGCTCCCAGATTTTTAAAATGGATATATAATAACCCGATTATAAAGTTCATCTGGAGGAGCTAACACACAAAACAAATTTTGACTAGATGTAAGAGCAATCCATGGAGGTAGGTCAAAGGCACAGAACAGAGAATTCAGGAAGAGCCCAGCTGCATCTTGAGTGTGGACTTGGCTTCCAGGACTGGGAGTCTGGGGAGGAGAGTGGACCAAAGGGCCCAGGACCCAATGGTGAACTCCCTGGGGGCAGGTTTCCTTTGGGATTAAAAAGCCTTGGGGCAGAGGCCCTTTGAAGTCCAGACAAACCTTGGACAAGTCATCCTCCGTGCCTCAGTTTCCACATCTGTAAACCAGGCATACATAGCTCTTGCTGCAGGGTGAGGATCGGATGATACTGTAGGTGGGAGGTGCTGGGCCAGTGAACCCAGCACAGTAAGCACTCAGCATGGACGTGCCATTGGCAATGACCTTCTAGGCCAATCAGACTGAACCCAGGGTGTGTTCTTCCCCTGGGAAGTGGGCAGCATCCTCCAGGTCTGCAAGCTCAGCTCTGAAGGGTCCCCAGCATCCCATTGCTGATGGCCCCCGAAGCAGTTCCCAAGCAGGTTCACAACCCACTCAGTTTCAGGCAGGACTGACAGTGGTTCTGAACTCCAATTCATGGTCCTGGGCAAAAGATTAGAACCCCACCCTCGCCCCCCAGCCCTGGGTCGTCGCTGGGCATTGGCCCCTCTGGGGTGGGGAGGAATTAGGCCCACTAGCTTGTCATCCACCCACCCATCCGTGCTTTGGAAAATATGTATTTCCTGGGTTCTGGGGAAGCAGTAGAAAGCGTCAAAGAATGAACTTTCTGGGAAGAGACAGTGTTCAGATGATGACACAATAGCTATTGAACGACAACTATGATGAGTACCAGAAGCGAGTGGTATGAGGGCTGTGAGAGTCTGTAACTGGGGACAGGGATTCCTTGTGGGGGTGCATGTGGATTGGGACTGGAATAAAGTAGCAGTGAGCCTGGTAAAGAATTGAGGAAACAGCCTTCCAGGCAGAGGGAACGGCATTCTCGGAGGCCCAGAGGCAGGCAAATCCAGCTCAGAAGAAAAAGGGAGAGAAAAATGCTGTGATTCTGGGCGCTGCTGCCTCTTGGGCGCTCAGACAGCTTCCCTCCTAGAGAACTGGCCTCTCCCCGCCCAGCAGGTCCCTGTCTGCTCGGCCCAGAGCAAGGCGTCCTGGCACTGTCAGCCTTGCCCGCTCTACCTGTCCACCTGAACTGGGAGCTGTTTGAGGCCAGGCTCTGGTTCTTAGCCTTTGTTCAGCCAACACTTTCCAAGGCCACATGGCTTTTCATGCCTCTTTGGCCCAGCATCTGACCCCAAGTACATGCCCCATGAGCAGTTTATATTTTACAGAATTCTAGACTGGAAGGTCTGTAGACCTCAACTTGGCCAGTTCATTTCTTTTTGCAACTTGGGACATAGGGGCCAAAGGGAAAAAGGACTTCACCAATGTCATGCCAGAGGTTTGCAGGAGCTCCGAGTCTGGTTCCAGGGATTTAAATATGTGTAAAGTCCTTAGAACCAAGGAGCCTAGTGCATGCGCTCTCTGTTATGATTATTCCACTCTTGCCATCCCAGTGGTTTCTGGGGAGACGACTTTAGAAAGCTTCCCCAGATGAAGGGAGAGTGTTTCCAGAACCCTGCATAGGTCTGTGCACCAAGCATTGCACAAGCACTTCCCCAGGTCACCCCCATTCCAAACAGAGTGCTGCCCCCCAGCCCAGGAAACGGGGTGTCTGGGGCCACTCCTGCCTACCAGTGCACGTTATATGTCAGGACACCCTTGAGAGTAAGTTTTGTCACCCTAATTTTGCAGATAATCCAACAAGGCCCAGACTAGAGAAATGACTTGTTTGGGGCAACAGAGCCCAGCTCTAGGCTCACCTTCAAATCCACTTTGTCTTTCTCCACTTCTCCAGAGGCCTCACCCCCAAACCTTACCTTCCACCCCAGGTCCATAGGATCTCCTGTGCACAAGTTGGTGCCCCAGGGCCGGTCTCCAGGTCTAACTTGACTGGCCTGGGGCCTATGGACAAGGAGATGGGGATTCTTCTTGAACTGGCTTTGGACCCACCCAGTCCTCTCCAGAGAAGGCTCTGGGCCTAGGAAAGGCATCCTGGCCCCTCCTTCCTCCTGCCAGGACCAGTGCTTTGGCTTCCTCAACAGAGAGATGCTGGGCTGGGCCGCTGGGCTGCCTGGAGCTGGTGCAGCTCAGCTATGCAGGGGAGCATGGTTTGCAGGCTGAGCTGGCAGAGAGACCGCTGGGAGCAGAGGGCATTTGTGGGGCACCCTCACCTCGAACTTTCTGAGAAGGCCACCACCCTTCTCTTTCTCCCTCCGAGGCCTGGGCTGGATGGTAACACCAGAGCCAGCTGCGGGTGCTTCCTCTTTGCCCTGCGTGCCGCACAGTGGCGGAGCCCAGGGCCCGCAGCCCCAGCAGGACCACCCAACCACCCTTTCTCCCCCGGCGCGTGGCCGGGCCTCCCTACCCTACACCTGCAGCAGCCCTGCGCTGCTTTAGAGGAAGGTTTATCTGCCAGAGGGGCTTTGAGGGTGGGGAGCAGGACCCTTATCTCCCTGCGAGGGACCTGCCCTACAGTTGGGGCTTTGTAATCTGACATTGTGATTTTTTCACCCTTGTTTCCCCCCCCACGGAGGGAAGATTTGCTGAATCATTTTCGGGGGAGGTAGTTGGAGGGGGTTGGGGGCGAGGCAGCTGGAGGGCAGTGATAAGTCTGAGGCTGGGCTGAGGGGTGCTGGGGAGCTGGCGCGGGGAGGAAACCCCGAACTGTGACCGTTTCCAGCTAAGATTGTAGCCTTCTGAAGAGCTGCTCTGTGGAGGCTGGGGGTGGGGTGGGGGCCACTGAACCTTCCTTCCAGAGGAGTCTTGGTGAGCCAGGGCTGCAGGGCTGCAGATGGCCTGGGCCAGGCAAGCCCAGGTGGGCATTCCATAGCCAGCAGGTGCTGAAAGTGAGGGGAGGTGACTGCCAGCCTGGGAGGGGGCTGGGGGGCTGCTGGCCAACCCCATATTTTGCAGATTGGCCCTGGGGCCCCAAGAGGAGTGCTGACTGGCCCCAGGCCCCAGCAGGCTGGGAATGGAGCTGGCCTCTTGTCTCCCCCATACCTTTGCACTGACTGTTTTCTTGGCTTGGGGCGGCCCTCTCCACTTTTGACCGATTACATTCTTTTTCTCTTTCAGGCATCCTCTTCCTCCAGGAAGACTTCCCTGACCCCCTGGGGTGGCTTGGTGAGCCATCACAAAGCCCCTCAGGCTTCCTCTCTCCCAGATCTTCCCCCACCAGGGCTCAGCACAGAGTGGGTACCTGCCAATGACGGTTTGACTTCTATTGGGGTGAAAAATCTAGGGTCTGCATGGTGGGAAGAAATCCCCCAAGGAGTGGGCTGCTGCAGAGAGAACTCAGTAGCAAGGAGACATGGGCCCCAGCCCCAAGGCACTACCCTGCCTTTCCACAGCTCCAGCTACACTGTCCCTTGCTCTTCCAGCAGACTGGGCCTGACCTTCAAGTGCCCTTCCCCCGGCCTCTCCAGGGGGTGGCCTTTTGTACTGATCACTGCCTGGTCCCTGTCTTCCCAGGGCTGGCAGTCCAGCAGAGACAGATGTCCCACCAGGGGCTGCGAGGCGGTGGCCACAGGCACAGCCGGGGAAGGCCCAGAGCTGGACTGTGCCAAAGGCTTCCCCAGGATGCTCTGCCCGACTGATTTCTGAATTCCCCTGAGTCTGGTGGGCAACCGCAGCCCCTGGAAGAGGGGTGATTGACGCCCCTGAGTCAGTGGCCACATCCCCTGCTGCTCCCAAAGGGGCATCTCGGGCAGGAAGAGCTGCCCACCGTGGTCTCTTTGCTCCCTTCCTCCTGCCCAACTGAGCCCAGAGATAAGTCCTGGCTGGGCTGAGAGAGGCCTGGGGGCTCAGGCCTTCCCCAGAAATCATGTCAGAGTTCCTCATGCAGAGGAAGGGGCCTGAGGGCCACGATAACCCCTTTATTTTTAAGAGATCCGGGAGGAAGTCCTAAGTCACCCTTGCAGAAATAGCTCGGAGCTTCAGCCTGGCGTCTGTGGCCCCAGCTGTCAGCGGGGACGGCCGACAGGTGCAGTGGGGTTCAGCTCTTCACCTGACAGCAGGGCCCCTACCTGGCAGCCTAGTACTGCAAGGGCCCTACGCCCTGAGGGTACGGCCCAGGGTCTGGGCCCCACTAGCTCATGGTCGAGGTTGTGATAATAATGTCAATGGCATTTATTGTGTGCATGATGTATACCCAGACACTCACAGCTCTGCCCATAGGCGTGCTGTAATCGAGGCACAGACATGGGCAGAGGAGAGCAAGCTGCCTGGGAGGCATCAGGAGGAGGTGGCATTGGAGCTGGGCCTGGCATGATTTTGAAAGCTGAGCAAAATGCTTGGAGAAGACCCCCTCCAGGGAGAGGGAACAGAAAGAGCCGTGGCTATGAGTCAGGGGTACCTACAGGTAATTCAGGGAGCCTCCTGTGGACCTACCAAGTTATTTTGCCTCTCTGGTCTCAGTCTTATCAGGAAGTAGGAGTAATACAATACCTTCCTCAAAGAGTTAATTCATGTAATGTGTTTTTTTTTTTTTTTTTTTAAGATTTTATTTATTTATTCATTTATCCCCCCCTTGCTGCTTGTGCTCGCTGGGTCAGCTAACCACGCCGTGCGTGCGGGCTTGCCTTCACCAGGAGGCCCCGGGAACCGAACCCGGGGCCTCCCATATGGTAAACGGGAGCCCCACTGATTGAGCCACAGCCGCTTCCCATGTAATGTGTTTGTAACAGCGTCTGGTATTTCACCAGCTCTCGATAAATAGTAGATATTAGTTTATTTCTATTAGTAATGCCAGGCAGGGTCTAAGCTGCAGAAATGTGTCAGGTCCTACTCTTCTATCTTTCTAAGTGTCTTCCCAATTTTCAAACTGTGTTCCCATGTTACTGAAACTCTGCCCAGACACTCACGTGTACACACGCATGCTGGCAGGCAACAGATGCACACTCCATGTCCTCCCGCCATGGTCACCACCTACCTCCACCCTTCAGTCCTTTGTTCAACAATTGACAGATGAGAGAAACTGAGGTCCAGAAGAGACGCGTCTCATCAAAGTCACCCAGCCAAGCAGGGGCAGGTGACATCTCCGTCCCAGGCTCTCTCCTTCCACGCTGCTCTCTCATGGCAGGACACAGGGTTTCTCAGTGGGGCCATCCCTGCCCACTCCATTGGAGGTGGAAATCTAATTTGTCCATCCCTACTCTCTCCCTCTGCATGCCCTTCTCTGCCTTTGAGCTTTGTTTATTCCCTGCTTCCCCACTGAGCTCCAAGAGGGCAGGGACATTGTCTGCTTTCTCCACGGTCCTCTCCTCAGCACTTAAAACAGTGCCAGGCATGTGGCAGGTGCAACTAAATAGAGTTGATGAATGAATGACTTCCAGCCTGTCAGGTGACCCATGTGCCTCTGTCAGGGTCCTGGGCCTGCCTGCCGTTCATGACCCTAGGGGACATGACTGCCAACTCTGCAGACACAGGCAGGCCTGAGGCTCTTGTCCAGTATCCTCTTTCCTTCTCTCCCTCGTAAAACAAACAAAAATTGCCTTTATCAAAAACAAAACAAAAAAACCATTGTCATTGTGGAAATCATTGAAAACCTGGAAAAAAGTATAAAAAAGGAATAAAAAATCTGCTGCGATGCCACCCACCACTCAAAGGTGACTCGGTGGACATTGGTGGCCATCTCTGCCAGCGGCAGGTGGTTTTACATCACTGAGATCAGGCTGCATGTACAACTGTGCTTTTTGCCTGTAGCATCACATTAGAAGCAACTTTTCCTTGGACGTCACAAAACACTCTAGTGTAGAGCTCTCCAAACCTTGGTGGGAGTGTCAGTGGTGGGTGGAGGGGGCGTCCAGGCCTCGTTTTCCCATCCCTCCTCCTCCTCTTCCTCCTTCTGTTCTCTTGGGTTCTCTTTCTCCCTCCTGCTCACCTGCATGCTCTCTGAGTCTTGGTTTCTGAGTGGTAGGGCAGGGATAATAATGTTCTTGTCTCCCAGAGTTGTGACCCCTGAGACGGTGGCGAGTGCGAGGCTGAGCATTTGGTAGGGCCTCATTAAGTGTTAACTGAGTTTGGCTCTTACCCAGGACTTCAGGAGCAGGCAGAGAAAAGGCTGGAGTGGGGCAAGAACGGTGAAGAAGTGGCTAAATCACAGGCAACACCCTGAGGCCCTGTCCTTTTGTCCCACATGCTATCTGAATGCATTTTGGGATACTAGAACCTTCCAGAAAAAGGGCACTTTTCCTTTAAACCTCACAGAAGAGCTGGGAAGCATGCACACCATCCTGTAGACTGGAAGGCTGTGACCAGGGGGAAAGGGGGTCTTCAGCCCATGCCTGCATGGGGCTAATTGCCAATGCATTTGCTCACGTGGCTGGGAAGACAAGGTCCCTGAGAAACCGCTCGGAGGCCTCTTCCTCCCTGTCTCTTGTCGTTTGGGTGAAGTGGTTGGAAGTACCTCTCCTTCTCCCTCACTCCCCCTCTCCCACTCTCTGAGTCACCAGGCTCCTGATAACACTTGGAAGGCGCTATCGGCCCAGGAGAGTCGTCTTGCTCGGCCCGCTGTCCTGCTCCATGCTGGCGGTTGGCAGCCGGCACTGTTTGATAAACTTATCACGCCAAACCTGAGTGGCCTGCTCAGCACATGCCGCTGCCTCAGATTTTCCTCCTGCTACCTCCCTGCAGCCCCCGAACCAGGTCCTCACTCCCTTCATTGGAACCCCAGGCACTGCCTGGCTCCCACCTAGGGCTCAGCTTGAGCTGGACATCCAGGCAGTTGGTACAGACCAGGGCCAGGAGGGGACTCCTGGGAAGAGCCGTGTCCATTGTCTGCCTTACCTGCTCCCAAGCCAGGTGCTCCACCTAGGTGGTCCTGCCCCACCTGCCAAGAGGAAGCCAGGAGCCCTGAGGAAGTAGCACATCCAACCCACACATATTGGGGGCAAACTACATCCTGGATCCTGAGCTAGGTGTTAGGACACAAAAGATGGGATCCATCATCTGCCAGGAAGTGGTTCATGGGGTTGGGGGATGGGAGCAGTCAACCAGTGCTGGCAAAGCAGAAGGGAAGCAGAGGTCGTGCAGCTTTGCACTATGGGAGCTGGGAGGGGTCAATGGCTTTGAAAGGGGACATGGAGAGGTAAACTTCAAGGCAGGGAAATGATAACTGAGGGAGTCTTTTATAATGCCAGTGATAATATTATCATGCATGCCCATTACAGAAAAATGAAACATACACACGGAAAAATAAGAAAAAAATACATGCAACCCCCTTTTGTCGGCAACAGCCACCATTGATATGCTGCTTTTTATCCTCGTAAACTTCCTTCTACATATATACACACATGACTAACAAAATGGAGTCATATGCTGCATACTGATTTGTGTGCATGTGTGTGCATGGGTGTGTGTGTGTGTGTAAATCTGGGCCCTGTTACTCCATTGTGACTGCAAGAAGTCCCTGTTATTTGTCTTTTGTCAGTTTGCTCGTTGAACCTGGTATCTCATTGTTTTAATTTGTGCTTATTTCATTAAGACCAAGGTTTGAGATTATTTTTTTCCAAGATATATCTTCTATCAGTTGTTCACATAGGCTTTGCTCTTTTTTCTAGTAAAGGAAGTCTTAGTGTTTTCTTACTGATTTTTAAATTAATTATTTTTCATTGTGGTAAAATACACATAACATTAAAATTATTTTAACCATTTTAAGTGGACAATTCTTAGACATTGACAATACTGTGTAACTTTCACCACTATCTATTTCCAGACTATTTTCATCATCCCAAACCAAAGCTCATATTAATCTAGCAATAACTTCCCATTTCCACTACCTCCCCACCGTGGCAACCACTGTTCTGTTTTCTATCGCTGTGACTTTGTTTATTCTAAGTAGCTCTTTTAAGAGAAATCATATGATATTTGTCCTTTTGTGTCTGGCTTATTTTACTCAGCATGATGTTTTCAAAGTTCATCCATGCTGCAGCATGTACCAGCACTCACTTACTTTTATGTCTGAATAATATTCCATTGTACGGGTAGCTCATATTTTGTCTATCCAGTCATCTATTGATGGACATTTGGGTTGCATCCACCTTTTGGCCACAGTGAATAACACTTCTGTGAACTTTAGTGTAGTAAAATCTGTCCAAGTCCCTGTTTTTAATTCTTTTGGGTATATACCCAAGAGTGGAATTGCTGGGTCATACGGTAATTCCACGTTTAACTTTCTGAGGAACTGCCAAACTCTTTTCCATTCCCATCAACAATGCATGAGGGTTCCTATTTTTCCACATCTTTGTTAGCACTTCTTTTTTTCAGTTTTTTTTCATTAATAGATATCATAATTAGATGTGAAATGTTTCTCATTATAGTAATTTGTATTTCTTTAACAAAAAGATGCTAATAATGTTGAGCATCTTTTCAGACACTTATTGACTATTTGAATATCTTCTTTGAAGAAATGTCTGTTCAAATCCTTGGCCTTTTGTTTTGTTTTGTTTTTTTGTTTTGTTTGAGATATTGGAGATTGAACCCAGGACCTTGTACATGGGAAGCAGATGCTCAACCACTGAGCTACACCGCTTCTCCTCTTTCTTTTTTTTTTTTTCCCTTGGTCCATTTTTAAATTGGGTTGTTTGCCTTTTTATCATTGAGTTGTAGGAGTTATTTATATGTTCTGGATGTTAAACCCTTATTAGATATATGGCTAACAATAGTTTTCTCCCATTCTCTAGGTTGTCTTTTCACTTTCTTGATCATGTCTTTTGATACACAAAAGTTTTTCATTTTGATGGAGTCCATTTTATCTATTTTTTTTCATTTTACTAGGTGTTTTCTGTACATCTTGCATGCTTTTTGTTCTTCGGTTACTCCATTACTGCCTTTTTTTGGTACTTAGTTGCTATTTTGTAGTGTACCATTTTGGTTCCCTACTTTCCTTTTCTCTACATTTTCTAGTTATCTTCTTAGTGGTTACCTTTGTAATTACAGTGACCATCTTAAACTAGTAACAGCCATGTTTGACTAGTATAAACCTAGTTTCTGCAGTATACAAACTCTTTATTCCCTTATATCTCCTTCCCCCCTTTCATATTGTTATTGTTTCAGATTATATCTTTATACTTTGTATGCCCATTAACATGGATTTAAAATGCTATTTTACAGATTTGCCTATTAAGTCATATAGTGGGAGAAAAACTGTTACAAACCCAAAGTACAATAATATAGGATTTTATATTTACCTCTCTAGTTGCCTTTAACAATGTTCTTTATTTCTTGTCATGACTTTGAGTTAGTGTCTAGTGTCCTTTTATTTCAGCCTGAAGGACTCCCTTTAGCATTTCTTATAGGTCAGGTCTTCTGCTCATGAATTCTTTCAGGTTTTATCTGTAACTGTCAAGTATCTCCTTCATTTTTGGAAGATAATTTTGCCGGATATAGAATTCTTGGTTGACTTTTTTTTCTTTAAGGACTTTAAATATGCTATCCCACTGTCTTCTGGCCTCCATGGCTTATGATGAGAAATCCACTGTTAATCTTATTGGGGATCCCTTGTTTGTGACAAGTGGCTTCTCTCTTGCTGATTTCAAAATCCTCTCTTTATCTTTGGCAATACCGCTATAATGTATCTTGGCATGAGTCTCTTAGAGTCTATCCTGCTTTGAATTTTTTGAGTCTCCTGGATGTGTGTGTTTATGTCTTTAATCATATTTGGGAAGTTTTCAGCCACTATTTCTCCAAATACTTTCTCTAACCCTTTCTCTTTCTCTTGTCCTGGGACTCCAATCATGTGCATGTTGGTATGCTTGATGGTATCCTACAGGTGCCTCAGGCTCTGTTCATTTTCCTTCATTATTTTTTCTTTCTGTTCCTCAAACTGGGTAATTTCAATGGTCTTGTCTTCAAGTTCCCTGATTCTTTCTTCTGCCTATTCAAATCTGCTTTGAATCCATCTGAGTTTTTTCATTTCGATTACTGTATTTTGCAGCTCCAAAATTTCTCTTTGTTTTCTTTTTATAATTTCCAACTCCCTATTTTGTTCAGACAATGTTTTCCTAATTTCCTTTATTTATTTATTTTTTTAAATTTATTTATTTATTTTTATTGTGGGTAAAAATCAAAATTTTCACAATACATACCAATATTTGTAAAATGATATATAAATATATATACATATATGTGCATTTGCTTACAAAAATGTTATTTATATATATATATATATATTAAGAGGTGCTTAGATTACCTAAAATATTACACGGAACCTACCAGGATTCCCATGTTCCCCACCTCCCACACCTCCCACCATATCCCACACAAACATCTCCCACAAGTGTGGCCCACCACCCTCAATGGACTTACCATCCTGGGGCCTTGCCACCAACCATAGACCACAGTTCACATCGTAGACCACACTCTCTCCCACACAGTTCTGAGTGGTGTGTGCTGATTTAAAATGGCCTACATCCGTTGCCACAACGGTACTCAGGACAACCTCCAAATCCCAAAGAAGCCCCTGTATTTCAACTGCTCGTCCCCTCCCTGCCCCAAAAGTGTCAAGTGGCCACTGGCTCCACCTCATTGTTATAATTTCTTCCATTGCTAGAATCACCATATGTGTACAACAGAATACCATCAAGTCCACTCTAGTCCATAGTTCTTCACCCAATCCTGAGGGGACTAGGATGGTGATGTATATGGATTCCTTTAGCTCATTGAACATATTTAAAACAACTGATTTAAAGTCTTTGACTAATAGTCCCAGTGTATGAGCTTCCTTAGGGATGGTTTCTGGAAAAGTCTTATTTTCTTGTGAATGGACCATACTTTACTGTTTCTTTGTGTGTTTTGTAATTTTTTATTGAAAACTGGACATTTTGAGGATTATGCTAAAACTCTGGAAATCTAGTTCTCCCACTTCCCTGGGATTGCTAGGTTTTGTTGTTGTTTTTGAGGGCTGGTGTAATCAATTTGTGACTTTTCCAAACTATTTTTTCTCCCAAATGGGGAATGGAAAGAAAAAAAAAGAATAAAAAAATTAAGAGTACTGCTTCTTTAAGGGTCTTCTGCGGCTTTTGCCTGAGGTGGTTGGAGCAATGACCACCCTCAGAGCTGACCCCCAGTGATCTGAAATAGCTGGTCAAAAGCAGTGATCAGCAATCAGACCACACACCCTTAGATCTTGGAGGGACAGGTCCTTATAGTCCACCCTGGCACCACCAAGCTGCACCAGGAGCCCAGCTGCAGTTCCCACTGCTGCCTGCCACACACCTGGGGGCTGGGGGGTGGTCATGGTTACACAGAGGGTAAATTCACTGACATTTACCAGCCTCTTTGTCCAGGTCTTCCCTGGATGCTGCACAGTGTTCCACTAAACTCAGAGTTTCAAAATACTTGATTCAGACAGTTCAAGTTGTCTTGGTGGAGGGACTGATTCCTGGACCTTCCTACTCTGCCATCTGCCCATAAGTCCTCCCTCCTGTGTACGGATTTTTAAGCTCTTTTTATTTACAGTATCATGAACAGCTCCCTATGTCAATACATTTATTCTGAAAAATCTATTTTCTCTTCAAATTTTTCAGTGAAAATAAGAATCCATATCTCTTTTATGGATATCATTGAGAGTAAACTCCAACCCTCCTTCTCAGCTCCCAGAAATAACTGTTACCAACAGTTTGGTGTTCTTTCTTCAGATTTGTGTTTCTCAGCCTACTTGAACATAAGTTGCCTTGTTTTCACCGAACTGGCATGATATCATGTCACGTGCATTTTTCACTTTCCATCAGACCATAGGCTCCTTTCCAGTTCAGTCCTTATAAAGCAACCCACTGGGCGTCCAGTGTACGGATGTGCCATCAGTGGCTTAGCCAATCTCCTGCCGTGGGGCATTCACGGTGGTTCTGTTTTTTTGTTTTTTGTTGTTGTCTCCATTACAAACAGAAACTGGTCTAGTAGCTAAATCTGTGTGCCCATCTATAATTATTTCCTTAAGACAAACTCCTAGTAGTGGAAAGGAGAGTCTTAGCATGAGCACAGTTTGAAATTGCTCACATGCATTTGAGCTGGTTTTAAAGGCTGACAGTTTTCAGGAGAGGCAAGAGGGCATCGCAGGTGGTGGGAGCACCATGGGCAAAGGTGCAAGGGTGGGAAATAGCCTTGAGAATTCCCTGAAGGTTTTTGGAGGAATAGCAGAAAAGCTCCTCCTGCTTGTCCAGGATGCAGGGGACTGGAGGAGCAGGCACAGGAGCAGCCTTGACACTCCTCTGCATCCTTTCTCCCCACCTCCCGCCTCCTCCATCTCAGGAAGCCCTGCCACTCCTGATCTGTCTTTGAGTCCTCAGCCTCAACTCAGTAGACATCTGCTGTGGAGGCCGGTGCTGCCTTTGCTCCTGGCACTGACTCTGAACTGGCCTCCAGCCCGCAGTGCCACCCCCTCCCTCCAGTCCACACATGTACCCACCACAGGTCACCTTTCTGAAGTTCAGCACTGATGCCTCTTCAGCTCCTTCCCTGGTCTCCAAGCCAAAGCCGTCAGTGGTTCCTTTTGCCTTTAGAAGACTCCTTCAGGTCTTAGAGCTCCCCTACCACGCCCCCAGCCTCACCCCATGTTCTGCCCCACATAGGGTGGCCATTCCAACTCCACAAATTTATGGCCAACCCAAATTCTTCATCATGTCTCTTTTTTGTTTGTTTTGTTTTTTTACCGGGAGGTCCTGGGGATCGAACCCAGGTCCTTCCATATGGGAGATGGACGCCCAACCATTTGAGCCACACCTGCCCGCCCATCGTGTCTTTTAATTCCACCCCCTGCCTCGCCCATCCTGTTCCTTCCATCTGGAGTAGCCTTAAGACCTTTAAAGTCAGACACACCTTGTTAAGCCTGGCACTGCCACTTACCAGCTGTGTGACTTCAGGCAGTCCTTGAAATTCTCTGGACTTCAGTTTCCTCCTCTGTAAAATGGTAAACATAACAGTTCCTTCCCTGTGGAGTTGTGTTGATTACCTGACACCTTCTGTGTAAAGCAGCATCCAGGGCCCAACCCATGGTAAGTGCTGAAAAGTCATGGATGTCCCCTTTTGAAATCCTGCTATCCTACAAGGCCCACTCAAATGCCACTTCCTCTGTGAAGCCTCCGTTGGTCATTCCAGCCAGAAGTTCTCTCCTCAGAATATCAAGCTCCTTGGGCTTCTCTGTTACAGCTCAGGACCCAGTGAACGCTGAATGGCAGGTAGCTGTGGATGTGACATTCCCTCATCTACTAGAAAGTATTCTCTTTGGGCTCTAGTCACCGGTGCCAAGCCCTGGGCCTGACCCACAATAATGAAAACTTCTGAGTGAATCACTTCTCTTTGTAAGGCACTGGAGCCTGTTCTCAGAAGCGCGACTTCCTCGGACCTGATAAGAGCAGTCCTCAGGTACTGAGCTGGGCCAAGGGATTCCATACATCATCTCTAATCTGTACAGCCCTCTGCATGGCACACGTTATAACCTCATTTTACAGACGGGGCCACTGAGGCTCAGAGAGATCGGCTGAATTGCCCAAGGTCACACAGCAGGCAAATGCAGAGCTCGGCTCTGGATCGGATTCCAAGTTTGAGGTTGTCTCCTTCTTTGTGCTTCCATTTGCCCTTCCTCCCTGCAAGCTCCCATTGGGAAATGGCAAGTCCCCTGACCTTCAGGCTCTGGGGTTGGCTGGGCAGGGCCCTGACAGTACACCTCATTCCAGAGTTCTTCCTGTTTGCTTTAGCCAGAATTCCCCTGGGCAAGCCTCTCAGGTGTCAGGGGGGCTTTGTGATTTGCTTGGGACGCTCCCTCCTCCTGTCCTGCAGGGGTCAGGGGCCAGCTCTTGGAGTCGGGGGAGGAGGGCTCTAGCGGCCAGTGCATCAGAGCCAGCAAAGCCCTGGAGACCACCTGCTCCTACCCTTCTCCTGTCAATGTGGGCAGCAAAGCCCAGAGAGGGGAAGGACTTGTCCAGAGCCACACAACCAGGGACCAGGCTGGGAATAGGCTCCTGACTTTCAGGTGAGAGACTTTGCACTGCACCTCCCAGCTCAGGGAGAAGGTGCCAGGGTGGGTGTTGAGGAATGGGGCAGAGGGTACAGGGTGGGTGCTGGGGGATGGGGCAGAGGGTGGGTGCTGGGGTACAGGGGGGGTGCTGGGGGTTGGGGGGTGCCCAGCGTCTCTCACACACATAGTCACACGCACATTTCCAGGGATCAGGGACCTGCTTTGCATGCTCCTCGTTTGCTAAACAAAACTAAGCTAATATCTGGATTTCGACTGCTTCTGCAGCAGAGGATTTTTTTTTCTTTCCGTTTGGGGCAAGGAAGAGAAGCTGAGCTGTAAGGGGAAAGCCAGACAATGTGTCTTTCTTCATGGCTGAAGATAGGTGTGATTGAATTTAGGTTGTTTGACTCCTCCTCTGAGTGGCCAGGGGGTGGGGGTGGGGTGGGGGGATAGGGGGCATGGGATGTCCTGGCAGCCTCAGAGCAGCAGGGGCTGGAAATGTGTTTGCATACTGCAGAGAAGGGGGGCAGGGATGTGGGAAAGCCCATGAAACCTGCTTCCAGGGAAAGATTCAGCACTGGCTAGAAGGGCCTTGATTGTGAGAAGGCAATGGTCTGGGGGCTTAGGGGCTGCTCAGGGTGTGTCCTGCTCTGTTGTCCTGCACTATGAAAACAATGCCACTGCCCCTGCTCACTCCTATCCCCCCCCCCCCATTTCTACTGCTGAATAATTCTGGGGTAGCCTGAATCCCAGGCTGTCACAGGATGGGTTTCAAATGCAGAGCTGGCACTCCGCAGGGAAGAAGGTGGCTCCTGAAGAAAACTTGCAGACTGGTACCAGCCCACAAGCCATGGCCGTGGAAGCAGACTCCCCATCAGGGTTCTGTCTACTTCAGGGTTCAGGGGCTGCGTCCATCACACTGAGCTTTTGGTGGCAGGGCTTAGTAGATACAGCGAGGGACCAGCCACTTGTGGTCTGTGATTTGTGTGCCCTCACCTCCTCCCCTCTCCCCACTTCCCATGAGCTCCCCTTTGCTTCCTACCATCTGAGTTGCAGTGTGTGCACTGGAAGGTAGCACCTAGCCCTGTGAATGTTGCCTGGTGCTTCTACTTGGTATACAACGGAACTGAGGCCCAGAGCAGGGAGGTGGTAGCCCAAAGTCATACTGCCAGTTAGTGGCAGAGCCAGACAGAACCCAGGTTTCCGACCCCCTGGTCCAGTGGCCTTTCCACCAGGGTTACTGGATTGCACGACTCCAGCGGGCTCCACTTAGACTGCAGGGCAAATGTTGGCCCCCGAAGTTGTGTGGTGAGGGGGAGGCGGCTGCCATGCTTCTCAGAATGAGGCGCTGACACTGCTGAGGGTAGGGTGGGGTGTCTGGTGATGTGGGTGATGTGACCCGGAGTGTCAATTTCCTCAAAGGTGAGTAACAAAAGCAATGTATGAATATTAAAACAAATTGGCCACATTAGGGAGTGAAATGCCTCATCTGAATTAATTTTGAGATACAATTTCCTGCTAGGAAATTGGCAGCTCCAACTACATCCTCAGTCCCTGAGCTCTGCATTCTCTCTGAAGGTCGGAGAAGCCCCACTCCGTAGCAGCCACATCCCAGCCAGGTAGCCTGACACTACCAGCCTGAGTACCAGAGATCCCAAGGGACAGACTGGGAGGAGCCCAGAGGAGCCCTCTATGGAAATCACTGATAAGGATGGAAATGTGCCTCCCAGGGCCCATTGTCTGCCTAGGGATTTGTATGTGAAGCTGAGTCTGGCTCCAGCCTGCCCCCACCCGCCCCTGCTGAATGTTGGAGGTATGCTGGCCTGAGACAAAGAGGCAGACACTGGGCGCTGGGGCAGTGGGAGAAGGGGAAGGAGTTATCTGGAAGAACAGAATCCATTCTGAAAGTCCCTGCACCCCATTGCCTAAAGAATCAAGTCCAGGCCTCTGGTCTTGACCAACTTTCATGTTGTGGCCCTGATCCCTTTGCCCCCCTATCTGCCTCTCCCCTCTCCACCAAATGTACTCTCAAACCTGCCACTTGCTGGACTTGGGACCTGTCCCACACAGGCCCTTCTCCAGGTCCTTGCTTAGGTGGCTCCTCCAGCCTTTCCCCTGTTTCAGCCTGTAGTGCAAGGAGGTCTTAAGGATACCTAGTGCTAAATCCACCACCTTCTCCATTTCCTGCAACCCTCCTTCCCCCTTGCCCCTCTGGTAGACAGAATAATGGCCCCCAAAGAGGTCCACATCCTAATCCTTGGAACCTGTGACCATACATGGCAAAAGAAACTCTGCTGATGTATTAGTTTCCTATCACTGCCACGATAAACTTAGTAGCTTAACACAACATAAATTTATTCCCTCACAGTTCTGGAGGCCGGACATCCAAAATGAGTCTTATGGGGCTAAAATCAGGGTGTCAGCAGACTGGTTCCTTCTGGGGACTCCAGGGGAATGATCTGTTTCTTGCCTCTTCCAGCCTTTGGTGGCTGTCAGATTCCTTGGCTTGTGGCCACATCACTCCCATCTCTGTTGTCACATCGCCTTCTCCTCTTCTGTAGTCAGATCTCCCTCTGCCTCCCTCTCATAAGGACACTTGTGATTACATTTAGGGTCCACCCAGAAAATCTATGATAATCTCCCCATATCGAGATGCTTAACTTAATCATATCTGCAAAATCCTTTTGTCATATAAACTAACATGCACAGGTCCCGGGGATAATGATGTGGATATCTTTGGGAGCTGTTATTCAGCTACCAGAATGATTAAATTAAGGATCTTGGCGTGGAAAAACAATCTTGGACCATTCAGGCGAGCCCAAAGTAATCACAAGGGTCCTTAAGAGCCAGATAAGTAGGTCAAAGGCAGAAGAAGGAGCTGTGATGGCTGAAGCAGAGGTTGGAGTGACGTGCTTTGAAGATGGAGGAAGGGGCCATGAGCCAAGGAGTGCAGTGGCCCCTAGAAACTGGAAAAGGCAAGGAAACATATTCTCCCCTGGAGCCTCCAAAAGGAATATAGCTCTGGTGATAGTGATTTTAGCCCTCTAAGATTTATTTCAGATTTCTGATCTCCAGAATTATAGGAGCATAAATCTGCTGTTTTAAGCCACTAAGTGTGTGGTAATTTGTTATAGCAGTGATAAGAAGCTAATACAGCCTCAGCTGAGTTAACCTTGCCTTCTGCATGGTCTTGTCACACAAGGTCTCTTATGCTTCTGTCGCGACACGTGTTGGTTTCGTCTGCATACCCATTGGCTATATTTCTGTGTCCCCATTCCTCTGTAAGCTCCGCCATAGCTTGCTCAGCTTCAGTAAAGCTCCCCACCCATGAGCTTCATTCAGGGTCTTGCACTTGTAGGCACGTAATAAAGACTTGCCAAAAATGCATAAGAGTCTGTGTCTTTTTTATTTAGAGCATTTGAGAGGAGCAGACTTCTGACAGCAGTAACTACTGGCTTCTCTGGCCTCATTGTCTGACAGAGAACCAGAATCCCTGAGCGCCAGTCAGTGGTGAGGAGCTGCCAGCACACCTGGCTGAAGGAGAGGGGTTCTAGGCTTCCCACTTGGGTAAGAGGCAGCTCTGGCCATCTGTGGCAGCTAAAAAGAGGCCCTGTGAACACCAAAATGGCCAGATCTCAGCCAGGGGAGGATTTCTCTGTTGGTCCCTGCTTGTACCCCTCTCCACTTGGGGATACTCTGATCTTCTGGGCTCTGCCCTGGGGAAGGCACCAGAGCTGTCAGGCCTGCAGAAAACATCAGCTCAGAAAAGACCCAGTCCAGCTCCCACACTTTATGGGCAGAAGAAATGATGGTCCAGAGAGGGGAAATGACTTGCCCAAGGTCACACAGCAAATGTGGACCTCAAAACAAGTTCAAAGACTCCTAGCCCAGTGCTGTCTCCAGGAGACTGGGGATCCAGTACATACAGCTGTCCTCCTTCCCAGCATGCCTCCAAGTGACAGGACATCTGGGCAGGCCGGCCGGGAGCCGGGAGCAGGTGCAATCTCACTTGAGGTTGTGCTGGCTCTCCCGGTGCCGCCGCAGGTCCACCTTGCGCTGGAAGCCCTTGGTGCACAACTCACAGCTGAAGGGCTTGAAGCCCGTGTGCTTCCGGCTGTGGGTGATGAGGTTGGAGCTCTGGCTGAAGGCCTTCCCGCACACCTGGCACTTGTGTGGCTTCTCACCTGTGGGGCAGCAAGGACGGGTCAGGGCCATGTTTGGCAGTCCACTGCCCTCCTGCCCTTATAAGCTTTATTTCATAACCAACCCACATTCACTTTAGAAAACAATTAGAAAAGGGAGATAAACAAAATAAAATTCTGATATCACCCACCCACTGGATTATACGGTTGGTTAGGGCCGGAACTGAGTACATATTGTTAATCAATATAATCTGGCACTGGGCACAGAAGAGGCACTCGGTAAATATCTGAGGAACGAATGAATGAAGGGAAAATTCACCGGCTAGTCCCACTTCCACCCAGGATACCCAGTGTTGCCATTTTGGTGTGTTTCTTTCTAGTTTATTTCTGTGAATCAGGGGCACGGTGCATCCAGCTCTCCATCGGAGTATGATCTTCCCCTTGGTGACTAGACCCCCCCTGCATCCTAAAGTCAGGGACCTTTTAAGGGGTCTTTCAGTGAAAGATGGGGGCGTCCCAGAGGCCAGGTGGGCTTGGCCTGGGGGGATGCAAGTGCGGGGAGGGGGTGGGCGCTTGGCTGGCTGCTCACCAGTGTGGATGTAGGTGTGCTTCTTCATGTCTGACTTCTGGTGGAAGCGCTTGCCGCAGAACTGGCAGGGGTAGGGCCGCGTGTCCGAGTGGATGAGCAGGTGGGTGGACAGGGTGGATGAGCGCTTGAAGGCTTTGCCGCACATCCGGCACTCGAAGCTACGCTCCTGCCGGAGGAAACGAGGCCCCGAGGGGTGAGACGCAGGTGGGGCCTCGCAGCCTGGGATTGCCAAACTGAGTCCTGGACTGGACCTGGCCGGGATCCCCTGAGGAACAGGAGACTCCGTTGCGGTGGTCTCAAGCACAGGGGCCAGGAGTGATGAGGCCTCCTGCCAGATCTTTCTTGTAACCTTCAAGTATCCCACTCAAAATAAGCCTTAATAAATGTTTATTGATTGACTGATGGACTGACTGATCTGGGAGTTTTTCCCAGGGGTTTGCATCTTCTGACCCTTAATCCAGAGTGAGTTCCTTGTGGCAGGGATGGTTTACAGGGCAGCACAGTGATACAATTAAGAGTCTGAATTATGGGGGCCCAATCCTAGCTTCTGATTCTTATTAGCCACATGACCTTAGGCAAGTCATTTGACCTCCCTGAGATTCAGTCTCCTCATCTATACATAGGAACTGTAAGAAAGGGTCGTTGGGAAACTGGAAGTAGAGAACTGAGCCTGGCACCTGACAGGGGTACATGCTCATGAATGGAAGCTCTCGCAATCGTTTCTGCTTTGCCCACTAGAGCTTTTATATTTACCCAGGTCTTAATGATCAATGTCAGCTTCAGGTTCTCTCCCTGGAATTGAATTCTAAAGTTACTGACTCAGGTAGGGCTAAGTGACATGAGATGAACTTTTAAACCTAATTCTAAGATTCTAAGAGCTGAGCCTCAAAGCTGAAGGCAGCTGCCTGACAACCCAGTGGGCAGGATCATTTCTGACCCTCCCCTGAAGTCACACCTGGGAAAGATTATCTTCCGATTGTACATGAAGCCAACTCTGTCAACCAAGGACCCAAAATGTCTTATAGGCAGGGCTTTGGAGATCCAGCCCAGGGGAGGTGGGCAAGAGGGACTCTGGTCTCTGTCACCCTCAGGGGTAGGGTGCGAGACCCAGCCCCAGACCCCTAGGCTTCCTGGGGAAAGTGCAGAGTGGAAGTGGAAAAGGGAGGTCCCCTGCTTGGCCAGCTGCCCACCTGGGAGTGGACGTGTGTGTGCTGCTCCAGGCTGACGGCGTGGCCGAAGGTTTTGCCGCAGACGTCACAGGCGAAGGGCCGGGTCCCACTGTGGGAGCGACGTACATGCACTTCCAGCCCGTGCGGGGTGGAGAACACCTGGGGGTGGGAGCAGAATGGGAAGCCACTGGGGCTGCAGAAAGGGAGACAGGCTTGGGGTCCTCCAGCCTCCCCACCCCATCCACCTCTGCACCCATTTCCAGCCACAGATGGTGGTGTGCAAGGGAAGGAGAAAATGATTGGCAGTTCATGTGCTGTGTGTCCTGGGTGGGTCCCCTTCCCTCTCTGTGGCTCAGTTTCCCTTCTGTAAAATGGGGGCTGGGAAGCAGGTATCTGGGAAGCCCCCTCTGGTCGCTTGGAGTTATGTGCCCCAGAAAAATACATTCTTCATCTTAAACCATTCTGGTGGGTATGAACCCACTGTAAATAGGACCTTCTGAGGAGGTTACTTCAGCTAAGATGTGGCCCAGCTGAATCAGGATGAGTCTTAATCCCATGACAGAGGCTTTATGGAGAAGGCCACACAGAGAGAAGCCACAGGAGAAGCAAGAAGCTGGAAGTCAGTGGAACCCAGAAGAGAAAGGAGAGACACCGCCATGTGCATTGCCATGCGACAGAAAAGCCAAGGACCAAAGATCATCGGCAGCAGGCCCCAGAACTCCACAGTCTTCCGGGAGAAAGCATCGTCTTGCTGATGCCTAACCACAAAACTGTGAGCCAATAAATTCCTGTTGTGAAGCCATACCATTGCCTGGTATTTGTTTTAGTGGCCTGGAAACTAAAACACCCCCTGCTAGCCCTATCTAGAGGCTGAATAGCAGAGTGGTTAAGGGCTAGGAGTTGACCAGAGCTCGGTTTGAACTCTAGTTCTGATATCTACTTGCTGTGTGATCTTGGACAAGTGACTTAACCTCTCTGAACCTTACCCCTTCATCTGTACACTGGAGGTACCCAAGCTCACCTACCAGCCTGATGAGGTCCTGTATATCAAGGGGTTAGCACAGGTCCAGGTACAATGAATGGTGATGAGGGCAAATATTCTGAATCTTTGATCCCACCAGGGCTCACAAGGTCCATAGTACAGGGAAATCCCAGACCCTGTAGCTGATAGCATGCCAGGGAGGGGAGGCAGAGCCACCGGCACTCCTGGCTGCTTACCTTGTTGCATTTGATGCAGTGATATGTGTCCATGCCTGGGGAGTAGCGGAGGCTGAAGTCCAAAGGGGGCTCGGTGCTGGGCACTAGTGGGCTGCCATACAGGCTGACAGAGTGCTCCAGGAAGGCAGACTGCATGGTGGAGGGGGCCTGCCGGTAGCTGTGGCCATAGGATGAGGTCAGGGCATCCCAGGAGAAGCTGGGCTTATAGAATGGGGGTGAGTCGGAGGGTGAGGAATCACCATCCTGGGCTCGGGATGTCACAGCGGGGCCTTCTGTGGAGAGAGTGGCACATGCCTGGTGACCCTGACCTGCTGGGTATGGTCCCGCCAGGGGAGAGGCTGTGGAGCCACCCAGACCTGGGTCTAATCCCCACTTCTCTACATACCAGCTCCATGAGCTTGGGCAGTTGACTACCCCTTTTCTGAGACTCAATTTCCCCTCTGTAAACTGGGGAGAATAACACTACCTGGCTCACAGGTGAGGATTCAATGAGAGCATGTCGTAAAGTGCTCAGCATGGTGTGTGGCACTCAGAAGACACTTAGTACTTATGGACCATGCTTGAGAGGGGAGGACCGTGAGGGTAGTGAGGGAGGTGAGAGAGGTGAGGGTGGTGAGGGAGGTGAGGGTGGTGAGGGAAGTGAGGGTGGTGAGGGAGGTGAGGGAGTGAGGGAGGTGAGGGAGGTGAGGATGGTGAGGGAGGTGAGGGTGGTGAGGGAGGTGAGGGGGTGAGGGAGGTGAGGGGGTGAGGGAGTGAGGGAGGTGAGGGAGGTGAGGGAGGTGAGGGTGGTGAGGGAGGTGAGGGTGGTGAGGGAGGTGAGGGAGTGAGTATAGTGATGAGGAAGGTGAGAATGGTGATATAGGAGGTGAGGGAGGTGAGGGAGGTGAGGGTGGTGAGGGAGTGAGGGAGGTGAGGGAGGTGAGGAAGAAGAGATGATGATGATGGCAGCTGAGGTGTGAAAAGTAGCCCCTGGGGCAGTTGCTGTTGGCACTCGGCTCTCTTCTGCACTTGACGTTTCCTTGCACGCAGGACTATTTTCTTTGCCTGCTCTATCTGCGCACAGGCAGGTAGAAAGTGCCAAGGAGCCAACTCCCCCACCCCTGGCAGACAACCCTCAACTTATGACGGAGGGGAGGATCACTCTGAGATATGTGTGCTGTTTCCCAGAGCTCCTTGGCGGAATTAAGCTCTCATGGTAAGAGGCTTGATAATGCTTTCTTGGCTGCCTTCCCTTCTCTTTCTCACTTCCTGACCACCTAGGTGTGTTTTCTGAAATTACCTCCTGTGCCAAATAAGTCTCTTGCCTTCGAATCCATACCTCATTGTCTGCTTCTGGGGGACCCAAACTTAGACACCCATTCCCCATCACCCTCCCTCCACTTTGCGCCTTCATGCTGAGGGTTTTGATGTGGAACCCAAAATATTTACTGTTGGGGGGGGGGCTTTTTTTTCCTTTTCTTTTCTTTTTTTTATTTTACCGGGAGGTCCCAGGGATCGAACCCAGGTCCCTCCATATGGCAGACGGACGCCCAACCATTCGAGCCACATCCGCCCCCCTGGGGGAGGGCTCTTTAGCTTTTCCAGTCCAGAAAGTGCCACCCCTCACCTCACCTCTGCATTGATCTGCCCAGCTGCTTCCTCCTGACTCACCCACCCAGAAGCCCTCACAAGGAATGAGCTCCGCATCCAAGAGGGATCAGGCCGCAGCTGGAGAGCCCGGATGGCACCCACATGACCATGGTGGTCTTTCCCCAAAGTCCATGACTCCAAGGGTCCCTGCTTCCAGGGGTCCATCCCCACCCCACTTCCTTTGGCACCGGTTGCAGAACGACCGGAGGGCACGGGCGAGGTACCTAGCGCTGAGGCCATCCTGGTCAAGCTCTGGTCTGGCTCTGGATCCGGCTCCTGCTTCAGGTTGGTCCAATCCAGGCACTGATTTGGAAATAGGGTGCCGGGGACAGGGCCATTGCTCAGGACCTGGTCCTTGGCCACTGGGGGGAGATAAGACCATCAGAGTCACCACATAGGCTTTGGGAAGCCTGGAGGGAGCAAAGAGGGAGAACTCAATTTCTAGGAGAGACATCCATTTTCTGTGGCTGATTGATTATGCTCAGGGGCTCTGCCCAGGTTGGGTGGGAGGTGGGTGGAGGCCAGGAGGAGACCCCTGAAGAGAACTAGGGAACAGTCTTGCTTGTTCTGAACCCTGCGACCCCAGCCCTAGATCTGACCTTCAGTTAGGACCTAAACATCAGTAACTGAGGACCAGTTCCAATCCTGTGCTCTCATCACTCCAAAGGGTCAGAGGAGATAGGTGCATTCATTCATTCACTCACTCCTTTTATTCATTCATAAATCCATCCAACCAACATTTTTGAGCCCCCCTTCCCACGGCATTCCAGACTCGGAGGAAGGGGCTATTTCCAGTGGGATGCTTGCTGCTTCCCCCATCGTGTGGGATAGGGCACCCTGGGTGGGTGCCGTAGGAGGCCAGCCTGGGATCTGACTCACCAGGGGTCAGGGCAGGAGGCCAGGCCGGCTCATCCTCCTGGATGCGGGGCTGGTGGTAGGTGTGAGCCTTCTTGCTCTTCACCAGGAAGGAGCGTGGCATTTTCAGTGCGTACCCCACACCTGCAAGGGGAAAGGGGTGAGAAAGGTTAGCAGACACCAGAGGACTTCCTTCTCCACATTTGAGAACCTTCTCTTGAAATCAAGCACCCATCCTAGTGCTGGCCTGCTCACCCTGGCATGCCCTGGGTTGCCCTAGCAGGAGAAAAGGAAGGGCAGGAGCAGGGGCATCTCCACATGTGACATACTGTGGACCCCAAATCTAGGAAACTGCATTTGAGCCCTGGTGGAATCCACTTTCAGAGGCCATAGAAAGAGGTGACCTGAGCTTAGGTTTTGGAGTCAGAGGCTCTTGGGTTGGAATCCCAGCTCTGGCCTCACCTGCTGTGCAATCTGGGAGAGACACTTAACCTCTTAGGACTAAGAATGAGGCCACCATTTCCAGGTCTGTAGTGCTGACAGTGCATCACGTGTTCCTGTGCCTGTCACAGCGGGCACTGCTGGGAGTAGGGCCCCCCTCAATTGCATAGCCTCATGTAGTCAGAGCTGGGCTGCACCTCAGCCACGGCCCCAGTCTGGCATCTGGTGCCTGGAGAGGGACCTGCCCTCTTGGGGGTTGGAGGTGTGTGTGTGTGTGGGGGGCTCCAGGCCTGAGAGAACCCCCCAGCCCATTCCACCTGGAGGCCTGAAGCTTTGTTGCAGATATGGAGGAAGAGGCATGTGTCTACCTACTCCAGGAGCTGAGCGGGGGGCAGCCAGCCCAGGCCAGCACCATCACTGAACCCCCTGTCAGTGGTGTGGGAAGAAACAGCTCCATGGAGGAACTGAAGACCAGATGGGTTAAGGGACCCGCCCTTGGTCCAGAGTGGAGGCAGGAAAGAGGGGAACTGGAGGTGGCAGAGCTGGAGCCCCGGACTCCTGGCTTCCTGTGAAGAGCCCTCTTGGGCAGAGAGCTTCTTCTGGCCCTCAAGGGTTTCCCATCCCTGTGCCCTGTGTGAGGCTCTCTGCAGGGCTCCTGGGAGACAAAGGGCATCTTTGGGTGGTCCTCTGTCTTCCCCATCCCCCACGCCAAGCCCAGGCTGAAGCTCAGAGGAAAGACGTAGTCAGGGCCGGTTTGGTTGAATCCCCTCCTGGCCCCATTGCCAAGGCTTCCGAGGACTCCTGTTCCCCCAACTTCTGCCCCAGGGCCAGCCACCATGCAGGACTGCAGGGGCGATATGCCAAGCGCGGGAAAAGGATTACAGTGGCTTCTGAAGATCAGCAAGGGCCTGGGTGATAAGGCCTTGGCCAAGGCAGGGTGGGAAGAGGGAGATTAGGGAGGGCAGCTCGCAGCTCTGCTGTCAGGGCAGGGGGGTTGGGCCCGGAGGTCACCCCTTCCCAAGGGGGTGACCCAGAGTAGGACAGAAGAGGGATCCTTGTAACTGTGCCCAGGCTGCCCAGCTCCTCCTGCCCAGAGCCCCACCAAGGAGCAATCAGGAGTTTGGGCTGTGGTGGCTCTGCCCTAGGTGACAACCCCAGGCTCACCCCCTCCTTGCTGTAGGGCTTGTCACTGACCAGCTCAGAGCCTCAGTGTCCAGATCTGCTAAATGGGACTTACAATCCTATCTCATGCGATTGTTGCAAGCAAAAAAAAATCACCTTTATTTATTACAAACAAATGTGTAAAGTGCCTGGGCTGTAGTGAGCACTCAGCTAAGGACAGTATCTTTGCTTGCTGGAGGGGAAGCTTCAGGAGGGCAGGGACTGATCCTGTGGCTTCCCCAGCACCCGGCCCATAGGAGGCACATCCTAAAGGACGGTGGACGAATCAACCCCTGGGTGAAGGGAGATGCAGAGGACTCGGGTCTGAGCCTCAGAAGTCACCAAGGAGCCTGTGGCACAATCAAGTCCCTTCCCTCTCTGGGCTCTAAAATGAGGTTGGGTCTCTAAGACCTCTGAGGTCCCTTCAAGCTGTCAGATTCTCCGCTCACAGAACAAAGGCTCAGCTTGCAGGCTGTTGTGCCCAGGCTTGCAGAGCAGCCCTGCAGCCTTATCTCTCAGGGACACATCTTCCTCCTCCTGCCTCCTCCCCCTCCCCCATCAGGGCTCCCCACACCCCCTTTCCTTCCCTCTTCTCTTTGGTTCAGGAAACCCCCTCAGGAGGCCAGACCCTGGGTGGAGTGGGAGGGGACCCTCATGAGCTGGGGGAGGGACTGGGGGCTGGGCTCCCCTCTTCCTTTGTTCTGTGGGAGACTCTGAGGGCCTAGATCTGTCTTTCCACCAAAAATAATCTTGTTTTTTTTTTTAGCACATAAGATTTGATTAGTAAATCAACCAGAACCAAAGGTACATGTTAAAGACACTGGGACAGAACACCAGGAAATGCTTCTGACAGCCAGGATCTATTTAACCTTAGCTCCTTTAATCCTCACGAAGGTCGGTGAGGATGTCCCACTACTGTCCCATTATAGAGGAGGAACCGAGGCTTAGAGCCTCGCTCACAATCCCCGGACAGAGTGAGGCCGGGCTGGGACTCTGCGCTCCCCAGGCCTCCGTGCTCTTAACCGCCAGACCACAGACGGGGCATCTCTTCAGTGGTGACTGTGCCAGGCCCTGGGTAATGCCCTCCACGGGCACTGCACTGATGTGCTAAGGTGGAAACACGGTGACGTTTAAAGCTCTATTCTGTGCCTGGTCATGGAATTTGACACCGTGGGCACCAGAAGCAAGGATGGTCCTTCCAGATCATAGGTGGGGCAGCCAAAGCTCAGCGATGAAGTGGCTTGTCCCAGGCGGCACAGCAGAGCCAGGGCCCAGACACATGCCTTGCACACCCAGGCCGGTTCTCTACCCACTGCTATCAGTGAAAATTGCTTAAGGCAGGAGCGGGGAGGCTAGTTGTTGGGGCCAGAAGGTGGAAAAACCAAATTGCCCTCATTTTCAAGTCTTTTCCAGAACCCAAAAGGCTGCACATCAGTTCCTGAAAAGTTGCAAGTAGAAAGGCTGGTGAAGGAACAGACACCCCTTCAGAAAGCCATGGGCTCCCCTCAGATTCAGAATCGGAGGACACCCCAGAGGTCGACTGATTCGAACCCAGGACCGGGAAGCACAGCAATGACCCTCCAGCGTTCACTGAGCTCATGATAAGCACTTTTCATTTACAGAGGGGAGCAAGGGTCTCAGTTTCTGGGTGATTCTCAGGGGCTCCTCTAGTGATCACCCCCAAGCTCTTTCTTCCCCAGAAATTTCTCCCCACTAATCCTGGCAAAGTGACAGTGGTGCACCCAACCCCCATGGCCAAGCCCTCAAACTCATGGCGGGGGCCAAATGCACCCAACGAACTTCCTTTTGGCTCCTGTTAGCAAAGTTAAAAAAAAAAAAACAGAAAAAAAAAAAAAACAGGAACCAATCACCTATACTGTAGTTAATTAACAACCACTCCGTTTTGATTCACATGAACCCGTTCTGAGAAAGAGCTAAGAGCAGAGATTGTGAAAGAAGCCTAAGATTTCTTCATAAAACAGAGGCCTTGATGGTATCAGGCCTCCGGAAAGAGGGCCACTGTTAACATCTCTTCATAAACCCCCAATCCTGATAGAGGGTCCCCTGACCCTGAGTCAGGATCTCGGTTGGCGCTTTGAGGGGGAACAGCTTCACAGCCCAGGCAAGGTCCCGCACCCCAACTTCCAGGTTGAGTCAGATAAACAGGCCTGTGATTTGCATGCGTTGAGACTTCATTGGGTTGAGTTTGATTTTATGACCTTGAGCTTGACCACTTCAGCCACCAACCTGGCACCTGGCTTTCTTATCACATAAAAGGGACGGTTGGACTAAGATTTCTAAACTTCCCTCTTGCTCTAAAATCCTATGTACAATCCGTTGGCCTTCGGTGAGGGCCTGACCTACCTTGACTAAGAAACTCATCGTTTGGGGTTCCCTTTTTGGGAGAGTTGGGTAAGAGTCAGTCATTTCTCAGGGTCAGCTACAGAGGACCCTTTTGACTTCCCTTATGTTTAAAGATGCTACTTAAGGGAAAACATTAACAACAAACCTTCCCATGTAGGAGTCAAGGGGAAATGAGCTCAGGTCATTTTAGGGGGCCCGGCAGACAGTATTCATTATTTTTATTTGAAATTTGGAGGGAGCTTTCAAATATCTCCTCCTAAATTCAAAGAACGTAAGGTCAAAAGTAGACGAATGAAACACTTCCTAAGCTTCTCTATATTAGAGATTAAAGCAGCTCCCACTGGTTTCCTGGAAACTAATGAACAAAAAGCCCCCCTCTAGACTAAAGTGGGGTAAAGTTTTCTGTTGTTTCTGCCAAGAGTCAAGACGTTGTATCGTATTGCAGACAGTGATGTATTGGTGTGATCAGGCTATTTTCCCTGGGGAATCCTTGTGCTCTCCAGTAGGAACCATCCCCTCCACCAGCCCTTCCTGAAAGACTCTGGAAAATGGCCTGCACTGGCTTTGAGTGACTCCCTCAATCGATCTTAAACCAGGTATAACTGTCTGAAGTTCCCCAAGAACCTTTCTGAAGGAACTTTCTACAGAGAAACCAGCATATTGACTCCAAAATCTAAGAGTTGGTAGAACCCTTATGAATCTTCTTATTCAAGGAATTCCTTCTGGAACATCTCTGGGAACAAGGAACGCACAACTTTGCTAGCCTTAGGAATATTCTACCAGGGCCTACTAAGAAACATTCAGGCATGAGCCAGCTGGGTAGTTGCAGCTCAGGTATCTTCTAATATCTACCAGACCTTGTCCAGACTGTAAATTACCTTGCCCCCTAGAACCTGATGAAAGCTGTGGACTTTCTGTGTATACAGATGATTCTTTGGAGCCCCCTTAACAAGCCCTATTTTAAAGGGAGTCCCTCTCCCCAGGCGCTCAAAGACTCTAACTTGTTTTTTCTTCAAAAATGGGTAGAAAACAATCACAGGGAAAGGAGAGCTGAGGCACCACCTCCCACCTGGGTCCTGTGTTCCTGGAGGCTGGATGGGAGTTTGCGGTGGGAGAGGGCAGCCCTCTCTTGGAGTAGGGCTCAACCAAAGGGTACCTGACTCTAAAAGTGTCCCGGGAAGCTTTGCGAAGGTCACCTGGGGTTGTGGGACTTTAGGGCTAGAAAGTCCTTCAGAGTTCTCTCAATCGCACTCTCTTATTTGACAGACGAAGAAAGGTCCAGTGTGCCCAGGGAAAAGGGCCAATCTGTGTCCAAGCAAGGAGCTCAGGCTCCTCGAGGCATTGTCATGACATGTGCTGCCCGGGTTCCTGGGACAGCTGGGGTGCGTATGACGTTTGGGCACGCAGGTGATGCCTGTCAGCCTAAAATCGAGTTTTGAAAAGTGCATTCACAGACAGCTCGTGGAAGGCGTACTTCATATCCGAGCCCACAGCATTTCAGAACATGCTGATCTCGTTCGATATGCCTTTACCATCTCTTCTCCCCGCGTACGAGGGAGGAAAGCTATATCCTATAAAAGATTTTCCAGCCCACCATCTTCTCCCTCTACCTGCAAAAAGAACTAGGTGACCTGCTTTAAAAGCAGCGAAGGCAGACATGCACAATTAAAGAGAAGAGCACAGAGATGGCATTTTCAAGCACTCACCTGGTGGAGCAGTTCCGCTTTCCAGGCTTCTCGCGAGCCAGAGGGTCCTGTGGTGGGAACCTCACAGCCTCTCTCTGGGGACCGTGTTCTACTCTGTTAACTTTGCGACTCTCTGCACAAATAGATACTTCTCCTTTTTTTTTCTGTGTGTGTGCTTTTTTTTTTTCCTCTTCTGTTCCCCTCCCTGATTTTCAATCTGATTATTTGTGTCAAAATCTGGCGGTGAAGAAGCAACCAATGGAGAGAGAGCAAGAGCTCAGCAGTATTTGCTTATCAAAACTTTCCAGGACTCCAGACTCTGAATTCTCATCTCTAACTCTTTCCCTCCAAAAATTTTGAATAGCATCTGAATAGGGAAAAATAATTGCTAAATTATTAGATTTTTAAAAATTTAAATAAAACAAACTGTTTTTTTAATAGAGAACTTACAACTCCCCTTTCCCCTCCTTTCCTCTCCCTTCTCCTCCCCTCCCCTCTCTCCTTCTTTCCTTCCCTTCACCATCTCAATGTCCCCACTTCTCAGTGGCACTCGGCTGCAAAACCCTGTGAACTGCTCTTAGAGAGGACCTTCTGTTCTTGCAGAAGTCACCTTTGAGAAGAAACGTCACATTCCCATTTCCTCACCTAGACCGGGTGGAGGAGTGGGCTGAGGTGTGGTCGTGGGTGTAGGGATCACTTCCCTCTCAGTCAGGGAGTCTCAGCCCCGCCAAGGGGACCAAGTACAGATTGAGTGGCTCAGGCTCCAGGTTGAGGGGCTGGCGTTTACTGCCATCTGGCGGTGGCAGAGATGACCCGAGGGAGGGCCACAGGGAACTTCAAGGGGGTTTCTACTCACCAGAGTGAAAGACTCTCTCCTTGGCCGGCCGAGCTCCGACGTTTGATCCCATCTGGCACAAGGCCCTCACCCCTGACCCACCCCCGTCTCCTTCCTCTTCTGCTCCCTCCTGCCTCCTCCCGCTTAGGGGATGAATGATTTATTTCAGGAGGTTTTGCATAAAACGATCCCTCCACAAAACAGAGCACTGTTAGGCTGATTTGCATGCTCTTCCAGCACAAGCAGGAGAGATTAGGTTTCCCTCATAAAGAAAACAAGTTTGGCAACAGGAAGCCCCGACTTAAACTGGAAATTCGGGGTTCTATGTGAAGAGAAAGGAGAGGTTTCAGGCAAGGTCCCTCCACAGCTGCGAAGTCACCCTGGCCAGGGGGATGCTGGGGGCGCAGGACCCAGCGGCCACCACCAGGCAGGGCACAATGGCTCCTGGACCCTCTTTCCTGGCAGAGAGAGATTTGCAGAAGCATCTTGAGTGTTTTTTGAATGCCAAACACTGCTAAAGGTCCATTGGAACTGTTTGTTATTATGCAGAAAACTTTTTAAAAACTTCATCCTTAACTCTACAAGCCTCCATTTCCTCACGTTCTCACTTTCATTACATGCCTATTTGCGTCTTGCTGCTGTAAATCACTGTCTTTCTTTTCCTCTGCACTTTAACTACTTCCTAAATTCGTTTTGCAGCCTTTGTGATCATCTTCAATGGTTTCACATTTTTCTCTTGGTTTGCCTCGCCAAACACTTTATTTGGGGCATTTAGTTGTTTGGGGTGTTTTCTGGTATAAAGACACTATAGCACCCAGACTCAGTTCAGCACCTGTTCAGAGGTTTAATCTGACTTCAGGGTCCTTAGCTTCCCCCTTCAGGAACTGCTTCAGGGACTCTCTTCCTAGGCCAGGGGCCCAGCCCAGAGGTGAAGGTAGGACCTTACCTGGAGACACCCTGAAAGCTGCTCTGTGAGAGAGCAGTGTCTGGTCACCAGCCCCCAGGGGTACCGGTTGGCAGAGTTCCCAGCCCTCACCCCTGCCCTACAGCTTCTGCAGCCCGGGGCTCTCCCCACAGCCCCTTTAAGGCTGCCTGAAGGGCCAACATCACAGCCTAGGGTCAGTGCATTTATTTATTTTTTTAAAGATTTATTTATTTTTATTTATCTATTCCGCCCCAACCCCCCCCCCCCACACACACACACACACATTGTTTGTGCTCACTGTCTGCTTGTCTTCTTTTTAGGAGGCTTCAGGAACCAGGATCCGGGGCCTCCCATGTGGGAGGGAGGCACCTAATCGCTTGAGCCACATCTGCTTTCCATCAGTGCCTTTGTGTACCCGTTCCCAAGGGGTAAATCCCCTCCCCATTCCCGTGCCATTCACTCATCCATTCCTTCACATTCAACCATTAGTCTTGGATGCCAGATCCCTTCCCCCTCCCTCCCTCCCTATCTTATCAAATTCATGCTTATTCATTGTCTACTATGTACCAGATGCTGGGGTTTCAAACAAGACCCATATAGGAGCCCTTATGAGCTCATTCCTGGTCTAGCAGGTGGGACAGACCAGTAACCTGGACTTTACAATTTGGGGTGGTAAGTACTGCGATGGGGTAAACATGGTGTGTGAAGTGAGCAGGGAGCACTGGGAAGTGGACCCAGACTTGGAGGGTCAGCCTAAGTTGATACCTACATTAAGTTAGTTGGGGGAAGGAGAGGAAGAATGTCTAAGAAGAAAAACAGCACATGCAAAAAGCTAGAGAACAGCAGCCAAGTTCAGTATAGGTGGAGCATGGAGACTGAAGAGAAGGGAAGGATAGGACATTCGAGAGATTAGCCTAGAGAGGAAAGAGGGAGCAAGATCAAGGCAGATTCCTCCCTGATTTAAAAAACTTCCAGGATTTCTCTTTATCTACAGGAAAAAAAAAAACTCTCTGCTTCAGAGATTAGCATTCAATGTTTTTTCCACCATGTCAGCACTCTTTTAAATGACAGCACCTTTTCAGATGCAAGATACAGAAGCCCAATTTAAACTAGTTTAACAAGAACAACAAAACAATGGTTCATGTCACTGAAAACTTTCAGCTTCAGGCATGGTTGGATCCAGATGCTCAAATGATATTGTTTGGAATTTCATCTCTGTCTCAGGACATTTGCATTTGTTGTCCCCTCTGCCTCAATGGCCTAACCTCCAAGGCTGACTCCTTCTTGTCATTCAGGTCTCAGCTGAAATGTCACTTCTGCAGAGACCCTTTCTGACCATCAACTAAAGTCCTGAACCCAGGCGCTTTCTTTTTTTTTTTTTTTTTTTTTTTTTTTAATTTTAATTTTTATTTTTTTTTAAGATTTTATTTATTTATTCATTTATCCCCCCCCTGCTGCTTGTGCTTGCTGGGTCAGCTAACCACGCCGTGAGGGCGGGCTTGCCTTCACCAGGAGGCCCCGGGAACCGAACCCGGGGCCTCCCATATGGCAAACGGGAGCCCTACCGATTGAGCCACAGCTGCTTCCCCCCAGGC
Organism: Tolypeutes matacus; assembly: GCA_026826555.1. Taxonomy (NCBI): domain Eukaryota; kingdom Metazoa; phylum Chordata; class Mammalia; order Cingulata; family Chlamyphoridae; genus Tolypeutes; species Tolypeutes matacus. The sequence continues at coordinate 1,341,486 of JAKSZT010037198.1, read as the reverse complement.
GCTTTCTGTCCTATCACCCTACCTTTTTTCTTCTTTGCATTTATAATTATGTGGAAATACCTTATTTACTTACTTTCTTCCTTCTTTCTTTCTTTCTTTTTTTTTTTTTTTGTCTGACTTACCACAAGGAATATAAGCACTATGAGATCAGGGATGGTGTTTGCCTGGCTCACAGCTGGATCCCCAGTTATTGGAACAGTGTGTGGTAACATAGTAGGCACTAATGAGGTATTTATAGAATGAATAAATGAGTGAATGAATGAATGGAAAGCTCTCCATCTCTCATCTCCACTTTCCTTTGTGTTGGCTTTATCCTCTGGCTGAGCTTAGAAACTCCAGTGGAAAGAGCTCAGAGCCAGGATTCTCAATAGTTTCAGTAAGAGTAGTAAGGTTGACTCTGATTGGTTCAGCTTGAGTCAGAAGCCCATCCCTCCACCAATCACTGTGGCCAGAGGGATGAATGTGGGTCCCTCAGTGGCCGGGCCTGGCTCTTGTGCCCCCTCCTGCCAAAACCACATGGACTAAGAGTGGAGGAAGGAATGGGCTGGGCCTAGGAGGATAGCTTCCTCCACAGAATAAGGCTGGAAAGGTGTTGGGGCTTCTGCCATCTGCCTCCTAACTGTCTTGTCTCCATAGCCTGAACATCTGTGTCCTTTTCTGCTCGAGAACCAAACCCAACTCTTGCCTTTGCCCCGCCTATTCCCCCTGCCCAGAATATTCTTTCTCTTCAATCTCCTCCTTTACTTACTCCTATCCCACCCATCCTTCATGGTCCAATTCATCTCTCACCTCCTCTGGGAAGCCTTTCCAGACTCCACAGGGGTCACCCGTGGTCTACAGGATGCTGCCCCACCATCAGAGCCCTTGGATTCTTGTCTTGCTAGGTTACTCTTGGGTACTCATCTTGCTTCTCAATTAGGCCCCGTGCTCAGGAATGTTGTGGGGTCCTTCCTCGGCAGGGAACTGGCACGGAGCAGACACTGGGTAAATGCTGGCCTGCAGGAATCAGGATCGGGCTGAGTAACTCTGAGCCGCCTTTACGAAGGGCAAGGCAGCATGGAGCCTTCTCTGGCAACATCTCAGGCAAGTGCAGGAGGGGTCAGGAGGCCGTTTGCCTGTGAGCGCGGGTGCACGCGCGCGAGTGTGTGGTGCAGGGGGGTCGTGCCTCTTTGGGTGGGCATTAGGAGTCAGATTCTGGTCCCAGCACCACCTCATATTAGTGGTATGACCTTTGGGACGTTTCTAGCTTAGACTCAGAATGGCCACAGAATGCAGAAGGCAACAACCATGAGCTGAGCCCACCTGACACCAGCCTCGGGAAGGCGAGGATGGACCCTGTGGTCCTTGCCCTCTGGGCGCTCCCAAGAGCCTGCCGGGCACTGGAGCCAGTCTCTCTACACTCATCTGCACTCTAGAAAAGTGCCCACCTCCTCTGCCTTTGCCATGAGCATGCTGGGTGATGGACCAAAGTCGGCAGCAGGTAGGGGATTGAAAGTCATCGATTCAGTCATTCGGCGGACTGCAGAGCTCTTTCCAAGCCAAGGGGGCTGCAGGAAGCGAAGGTGGAAGGAACCCCGCGTGCAAATGCTGCCTGCCAGTCGGGGATGGCACTGCTTTCCCTTACTCCAACCCGGTAATAGAAAGTGCCCCTGGTTCCGCCGGAGGAAGCAATTTACCATATCGCCACGCGGTGGCGCTCCGCCTCCTTTACGTGAACAAAAACAAAAACCCGTCAAACAGATAAAACAATAACCGTATTTATATAACTACAGTTTAAATTACAAGAGTAATATTTGATCAGAGTAGGAAGAAGAATAAAATAAAAGAATATGCACCTCTTATCACCCCAAAAGTCTTCCTGCCAAGAATCTCAATATGGGCGGAGGGGCAATATTCTGGTGGAAGATGATGGAGCATGGTCCTGGGGTACTGTCACTTCATGAACTGGCTGACTTGTTCCAGAGGAGACTGACAGGAAATGAGCTTAGAGAAATTGGGGGGAGAAGCTGGGATGCTTGACATGGGCAGGGGTATGGGGAAAGAAGTGTGAAAGAGCCTGGCAGGGGTGTCAATCAGGGCTCCATTTCTAGATTTAGGAAATAACAAGATGGTCCAGAAGCCCGTTCTGCTGCTTCTACTCCAACAATGATTTCTCAGCCAAGGATCCTCTTCAGAAAGCCTCTTGTTCTGAAGCACATTTGTTCCTAGGGGGGAGCCAAGGTGTGCGCTTCAGCCATTGGAGGCAGGGGTCTGGGCTCCCTGCCAGGCAGCCCTGCTGTGGGTTCTCAGAGAACATGTGGGAGCTTCACCTGCCAGGCCTGGGTATGACACCCTCTGCCTCGGGGCACTGAGCCCCACTCTGGAGCTGGACAGGGAAGAGAAGTCCGGGGCCTCTGGGCGCTTATTTCTGGCCTGCAAAGTGGCCTACTGGGCATCTCTGCGTCACAGTGTGAGCAAACGGGGCATCCTCTGCACCAGGGCCTTCCTGCAGCAGGGTAGGAAGAGGCACCAATACAGCCACCTGAGATTTCAGAAGGGGAAACTGAGGCCCAGAGACAGACTTTCCAAGGCCGTATAACTCATAAGAAGTATAGCCAGAACTGGGACCCTGGCTTCCTAACTCCCATCAAAGCTCCCCATACTGATGATCACTGTGTAATTGTTTCCAATCTAGACACCTTGATGTACAAAATGTAAATCCCCAGTGACAAGTAATGGAGCAAGTCAGATCTGACTCTCTGGGGTCACTCGGTGAAGCTGCAGCTCGGTTTTGACACACAACATCTGCATGATCTTGGGCGGGTTGTTTAGCATCCTTTGGACCTCAGACTTTCCGCCTGTAAACTGTGGCTAAAGATAATGTCTCCCTCAGTTTGGGGCAGGTAGCAAAGGAGATAATACAAGTAAAAACCGTTTATCAATGCTAAAATGCTTCTAACTGTGTTACTACCCAGTAGAAACATTCGACGGCTGACTACAGAATTCTGCCTTTTCTATCTTTAATAGCCACTAGCAGCATTACCTTCTGGGGAAAACAAACAAAAACAAAAGAGGCGGTCCTAGCCTAATTCCTATCAGATGGGCTGTGCTAATTTACATGGCAAGTTGATTATTAATGAAATGCCTAACATTTGGTTACAGCTCCATAAACTCCAGATAATTTCTGCCTCTGCGGTCTCTGGATACTCACAGAAATCCCACTGTGAAGCTGCAGAGATGCAGGAGGAAGGAATGAAAGATTTTTTTTAACATTTACCATGAGCCAGATATGGCGGAGGCACTTTACAAACCTCATCTCTTTTCATCTGCATGAGCATTTTGCCAGTTGGAATGAGTGGTCTTGTGTCCACAGCTGACATCTCCTTGAAAAGTGGTCTGTCAACACATTTCTGTAAGATGAATGGTTTGTGGTTTAAAAAGGAAACGTGTAATAAGCCCATTTGCAGAGCATGAAAGAAGTCCTTTAAAAACCATCCACTAGTCCTTCATTTTTACAGATGGAGAAAGTAGAGGTCCAGGGAGATCTAGAAGCCAGAGCTAGAACCCAGGGGTCTCTGCCTCATGATCAGGAGCTTCAATTTTCCTTCAGTGCACACTCCCTTTTTTAAATCTCCAAATATTTTTTCCAGTTTTTATTATGAAAAATTTCAAGTAGAAAAGTGAAATGAACCATGTCCAATGAATGCCCACATATTGACCACCTAAATTCAGCAAGCTGACATTTGCCATAGATGGCTAGCTCTCTATAAATGCCTATGTATGTGTGCATAAATATATTTTGTTTTGATAAACATTTTAAGAGTATATTGGATGCCACTTCACCCATAAATATTTAAGTATATACTTCTAACAGATAGGGATACCTTTTAACAATTATAACCACCATCCCATTATCATACCTAGAAATTATTGTAATAATTCCTTAATATTATCTGATATCCAGGTAGTGTTCAGATTTCCCTGATTGCCTCAGAAATGTCTTTTTATAATTGGTTCTTTTGAATCAGAATTCAAACAAGGTCTACATATTGGATTTGGTTGATATGACTCAAGTATGTCAACATATAGTAGTACCCTGTTTTAGTTTGCTAGCTGCTAAAACAAATACCATACAATGGGATGGCTTCAAAAATGGGAATTAAAAAAAAAAAAAGTATATTGGAGCCATCATGACACTTCACTCCAAAATACCTGGGCATATATTTCCTGAAGTAAAAATATTTTCTACACAATCACATTAACTGTAATATCATTATTACAGCTAAGAAAATTATCAATAGTTCCCTAACATTGTCTAATAGTCACATTTTTCCCATTCCCCCCAAATTATTTTTATATTGGTCCTTTTAGAATCAGGATTCAGCTAAGGTTCAAGCACTATGTTTGCTTATTGTTTCTTTAGTCTCCTTTAGGATGGAATAGCACCCCCTACCTCTTTGACACTTTTTTTTTTAAAAGAGCTAGGGCAAGTCTAGTAGAAGGTCCCATATTCTGGACTTGTCTGATGGTTTCCTTAACCTGTTCCTTCACCTCCCATATTTACTGTAAACTGGAAGTTGGGCCCAAGGCTCAGTTGATTCAGGTTAAATATTTTTGGCAAGGATACTTCAAAGATGATGCTGTGTACCTCATGTTGTATCACATGAAGAGGTACCTAATGTCAGCTTGTCCCACCTCAGTGATACTAAGTTTGGTGACGTGGTTAAAGTGGTGTGCCAGCCCTCTCCACCATGGAGGTGAGTTAAGAAGTAATCTGTGGGGTAGGACTGAGTCATTTCTGCCTCAAGACTTCAACATTGGGAGCGGATGTGGCTCAGGCAGCTGGGCGCCCACCTCTCATGCGGGAGGTCCCGGGTTTGGTTCCCAGTGCCTCCTAAAGAAGACAGGCAAGGAAAAAAAAAGAAAAAGAAAAAAAAAAAAAGAAGACATGCAAACCATGAGCAGACATGGAGCAGAAACAACGAGTAGATAACAAGCATAAAACAACAAAACAACAACAATAACGAGCAAGACAGTGAGAAAAACAAAACATGAGCAGGGAGCGGATATGGCTCAAGCAGTTGGGAGCCCTGGGTTTGGTTCCTGGTGCCTCCTAAGAGAAACAGACAATGAGCAAGAACAAAGAGCAGACAACGAGCAAGAACAAAGAGCAGACAACAAGCAAGAACAATGAGAAGACTAAGAGCAAAAACAGTGAGCAAACAGACGAGGGAGCCATGGCGGGGGGGAGTATAAAAAAAAAAAAAAAAAGACTTCAACATCAACTCTTGCTGGAATTTCCAGCCTACCAGCTTCCCTATAGAGTTCAGGGGAATTTGGAGTCAAGACTTCAATATCACCTTTACCAGTTTCCAGCCTGTAGCCTTCCCTATAGAGTTCAGACTTCCCAGTCCCCATGGTCACATGAGCCAATTCCTCATAATAAATCTCTGTGTGTATGTATCCTGTTGGTTCTGTTTCCTCACAGCCTTTCCTCTAATGGTTTCAGTATCCACTGATGATCCTCGTCTAAATCATTTACAGTATTTCATTGGTGATTGCAAAATGATGATTCTTTTAATTCTATCATCCCTTCTAAATTTATTATCTGATATTTTTCTGGAAAGATGAGCTTTCCCTCATTGACTGAAGAACAGTTTTTCCAAAAAACAAAAGTGTAAATAATTGGTTCTTTCTCTTTAATACTAATTTTCATAGCGAGGCATTGACATAGTCAATTTTTTCTTTCTTTTTTCTCCTTTTTTGATAAATCTGAATATCACTATGAACGCATGGACTTTTTTTCTTTTAGTTTTTTTTTCCTCTTTGTTTCATGGATTTTTATTTACTCAATGTTTCATATTAAATTAAAGAATTCTTTTTTATGGTCAGTTTCCTCAAATGTTGCCACTGGGAGCACATCCAAGCTGTGTGTGCTTTTGACATCTGTCCATCAGTCTTGCAGCATGTCCTTGCTTTCTGACACAAGTTGATGGCCCACTCTACTTTCCCTGCCTCACTTCTGGAAGCAGCCATTTCTCCAAGCCTAGTTCCTTACAGTGAGGGTGGGGGATGGTATCTAGAGACCAAGACCTAGGTGTTGGGACTACCTGCCTCTAAGCTATTTCAGTGTACAGAATTAGGAAATAGATTTTTTTTTAAATTATGAGTTAACATTGATATTCCTAGTTTTTAAATTTAGCATTATAGTTTTATTAAAAAACTTCTTTAGTTTTATTGTTACATGTCCTTTCTTTTACACTAGAAATCTTTGTTTCCAAAAACATTAGCATTTTTAAGGCCGGATAATCTTCTACTGTACTATAGTTTATTCAGTTAGTTCCCTATTGATGGACATTTGGGTTGTTTCCAATCTTTAGCTTTTACAAATAACACCACGGTAATCTTGTGCATGTTTTGTGTGTGTGCATTTGTGTGTGTAGATGTATCTTCAGGGTAGATTCCTAGAAGTGATATTGGTGTGCCAAAGGGCCAATGCATATGTAACATTCGTAGATGTTGCCAAATTCCTCTCTGTAGAGGTTGTACCATTTTACCCTCCCACCAGAATCGTGTGAGCATATCTTTTCCCCATAGCCTTGCCAGCCCAGCGTGTTGTTCAACTTTGGGATTTTTGCCAATCTCATAGAAGAACAGTGTCTCAGGGTAGTTTCAATTTGCATTTCACTTATGATGAGTAAGGCTGAGTAATCTTTTCATGTTTAAAGGTGATTTGCATTTCTTTTTCTGTGAACTTTCTGTTCACATCTTTTGCACTTCTTTCTATGAAATAGTTGACTTTTTCCTAGATTGTTAAGCGTTCTCTGTAAATTGGGGAGGCTTGTCTGTGATATAAGTTGCAAATCTTTTCTCTGGGCTTATTTATCTTCCAACTTTGCTTATTTTCTTTTTGTTGTGCAAAAGCAGGCTTTTCCCCCCAAGGTAGTCTATTTGTCAGTCTTTTATGGCTTTTGACTTTTTAGCCACTTTTAAAGGTTTTCTTCACTCTCATGTTCAAAGAATTCACCCATGTTCTCTTCTAGTGCTTGCACGGCTTCACTTTGACACTTAGAACGCTGGTCCATTTGGAGTTTATTCTAGTGGGGCATGCATCTAATTCTTTTTCCAAATGGTCACTGCATATTCTTAAGGAGAGACACACTAAAATAAAACCTCTAGTTGTGAATGCTTCTCCTTTTGGTGGGATGGCCTCATGGTGACCACAGATCTCTTTAACATCCAGCAAACTGTAGTAAGGGCCAGTATATTTATTGCAAGGTGTATTAGTCAGCCAAAGGGGTGCTGTTGCAAAATACCAGAAATGGGTTGGTTTTTATATAGGGTATTTATTTGGGGTAGAAGTCCACAGGTACCAGGCCATAAAGCATAAGTTTCTTCCCTCACCAAAGTCATTGCCACGTGTTGGAGCAAGACAGCTGCTGTTTGCCAGGGTTCAGGCTTCTTGGGTTCCTCTCTTCCGGAGGTTGCGTTTCTCTCCGGGCTTAGCTCCTCTGTTTCCTCCACAAGGTCAGCTGTAGACTATGAGGCTCTCTAGACTTTGCTTCTCCCCACAAGGCCAGCTGTAGACTATCAGACGAATGGCTTGTCTCTATCCCAGGGCCTTCTCTCCTTCCTCACGACCAAGCTCTCTTACTTCCCGGGGCTTCAGCACAAGACTCCAACATCAAAACTGCTTCAACGGTTCTTTGCCTTGCCTTTTATATTTGATTCTCCCACCCACCAAGGGGTGGGGCTCAATGCCCTACTGACGTGGCCTAATCAAAGCCCCAATTATAACTTCATCATGTCAGATGAACAGATCAGTTTACAAGAATAATCCAATATCTATTTTTGGAATTCATAATTACATCAAACTGCCCAACAGCTACACAAGGTCTGTAATAAAGATATGGTCAGCGATTTGAGTGAGGAGGTGGTCTACCCAGGGAGACAAATAGACCAGGATTTTAAAGTGAAATTGGCAGGCATTAAAGGCAAAACTATACCATTGCCAACATTTAACAGACAACCTTTCCCCCTTCTTTCCTCAATGCACAAACCCTCAGTGGCTCCCCATTGCCCACCTATATAGTTCAGGCTTCTTATTTAGCTCAGGGTTCTCCATATGCTGCCTTTCATACCTCCCAATCCACGTATATCCTAAATCTGACCATTTATCAACAAACGAGCCATATGTGGTCTTGCCTAATGCCTTTGCTCAGGGTGGATCTTCCTCATATAAAGCCTGTCTGCTCCATCACTATTTGCCAAATTCATGATTAAAACAGAAGCAAAGCTCAAATCCCACCCCTGCTTGTAAGTTTGCCTCATCACTTCTGAGTAGGGCCTTTTCCTCCTTTCATCCCCTGTAGCACTTTGCAGTCTGTTCCGGCCCGGACCTAAGTCCTCACCATGGGCTGATCAGAGTGTCCCTCTCCCTTCTCCTTTGCTGGACTCCAAGTTTATTGGAAGCAGGCAGCAAAAATATTTATTGAGTGCTCACAATTGTGGCAGGCACTCTGCTAAGCATTTACATACATCCCTCACTGAACTGTCTTAGCACCTTTTGAGTTAGGTATTTAAAGTATTGGTATCAGCCCATTTTACAGATGAGTAAACTGAAGCTTGTGGACTCACCCAAGGCCACGTCACTGGGAAGTTGTTGAGCCTCCTGGCTCCCAGATCAACCCAATTCAACCTGGGCCTGGTTCACTCACTGCACATCTTCACCTTCACCTTCACCTTGGGCCACCACAAGCCAAGACTCCCAGCCTCAACTACCCTCTGAAGACCACCACCTCCCAAATGTTGGTCACTGCCTTCTCACCTGTCCCACAGGCATGTCAACTCAACCCGTACCAAACTGATATTAACTCCTGCACCCCCAGCTGACTTCTCTTCCTGTGTAATCAGAAAGTGGTACCATTCACATTCCCAGCCAGAAGCCTGGGGTCACCCTCCTTCTTCTCTATCACCCCATTTCCAATCACCACATCCTTTTGGTGACACTTCTAATAGCACTCCACCTCACACTCCATTTCCTTAGTCCAGGCTGTTGTCATTTCTTCCCCAGAGTACTACATCACTTTCCTAAATGGTCTCCCCGCCTCCTGTCCTGGCACTTCTCGCCATTCCCTACATCACCCAATTACAATCCTCAGGATCAAGGTTAAATTCCTTCACATCGTTCACAGACCCCTTGTGATTTGCCCCTCTAGTGATGCTTCAGATTGCTAGGCTGCTTATTTGCCATGAAATGGGGTGGCTTTTAAAAGTAGGAATTTATTAGCTTACAATCTTAACAGTTTGGAGGCTGACAAAAATGTCCTAATCAAGGCATCATCAGGTGATGCTTTCTTCCTAAAGACCAACTGCCAGTGATCCTGGACTCCTCTATCACATGGCAAGGCACATGGTGGCATCTTCTGGGCTCTCCCTTCTCTCCCGGGTTTCGTTACTTTCAGTTTCTTGCTTCTGAGGCACTCCCTCTCCTCTGTCTCTCTGTCTCTCTCCCCCCACCATCTATCCTGTTCATAAAGGACTCCATTATGAGGATTAAGACCCACCTTTTACCGAAGTAACCTATTCAAAAAGTCCTGCTTACAATAGGTTTACACTCACAGGAATTGATTAGTTTAAGAACATGGTTTTCTGGGGGTACTTTTTATTACCTTTTGTAGTAGTTTCAAACCACTACAAGTAGTTATGAGTCAGATTCCTGGGTTTGAATCATAGCTCAGCCATCAGCTGTATGCCTGGGGCAAGTCTCTATGACTCAGTTTCATTGCTTACAAAACTACACCTATTACATAGGATTATTCTGAAGTTTAAATGGGCACATGCAAAATTCACAGAACAATACCTGGTACTCAGCCCATATTACATGTTAGCTAATATTTTTATTTCTTGCTTCTCTTTCATCTGCATGCTTCATTCCTATCATACATACATCCTGGTAACTCACCAACTGCTCCCTGCTCTTTTGTATTTCTGTTTTTGTTGTTGTTTTTGGGTTTTTTTTACATGTGCTCTCGTTTCTGCCTAGAATCTTCTAACTCTCCCTCTCTTTTTCAGGATAACTGCTACTCACTCTTCACATTTTAATTGAGATGTTACTATCACCAGGAAGCCTTCCTTGATCCCATGTAAATAGTTTTGGGTGCTCCTTCTGTGTCCTATCACAATACCCTGTACTTACACCCATCACAAGACTTACCGTGTTGTATTATAATTGCCTATACACGTTTCTGTCTCCCACCTGGTCTATAAGATTTTTGAGGCTGGAGAATTGTTTATTATTGAGTTTCCCCACGCCTATCAAAGAAATACAGAGGAGACACTAATATATATTTGTTGAATGAATTTTTTTTTCTTTGCATTACCACAAACTACTGTTTAGTACTTAGAATAATGTTGGGCTCATAGTAACTCCTCTTTAAGTGCTCATAGTTATGATTATTGTGATTACTGGAATGATAGACATGGAAAGAAAATGCTATGGGGACCAGAGGAGGAAATACTACTTTATCAGAGGGTGTCAGGGCAGGTGTTAGGAGAAGGAGTTTTCTAGGCAATGAAAGCTGCGTGCTCAGCAATGGAAGCAAAAAAGCACACAAGTTAATTCAGGCAATTTGTAGTATTTCTGTATGGCAGAGATGTGTGTGTGTGTGTGTGTGTGTGCACGCGCGCCCATGCATGTATTCATGAAATAGATATATAGTTAGAAAAATATAAAATACCAAATTGGCATAAGAAGAAATAGAGACTTTGAATAGATCAATAAGAATTAAATAAATTGAAATGGTATCAAAGATCTCCATTCTCAACAAAACCCAGGCTCAGATGATTTTACTGGTGAGTTCTATCAAACTTTCAAGGAATAGTCAATTCTTGTACAAGTTACACCAGAAAATAGAAAAAGAGGGAAGCGGCTGTGGCTCAATCAGTAGGGCTCCCGTTTACCATATGGGAGGCCCCGGGTTCGGTTCCCGGGGCCTCCTGGTGAGGGCAAGCCCGCCCGCACGGCGTGGTTAGCTGACCCAGCGAGCACAAGCAGCAAGGGGGGGATAAATGAATAAATAAATAAAATCTTTAAAAAAAAAAAAAAAAAAAAAAGAAAATAGAAAAAGAAAAAAAGCTGTCCAGCTCATTTCATAAGACAAGTATACTCTTGATTTCTAAAACAGAATAAGGACTTGCAAGCCTCCAGCGTGCTTGGGTCTGTGGTGACCCTGTGCATTCCTACAGTGCTTGCAAGAACAGTTTTGAAATGGTTTGAGGCCTTGCTCTGTTCCATCTATGGAGCAAGGTTATAGAAATTTCTGACAGTTTCTTGCCGCCTCCCAAATCTCGTGTACTGGGCATCTTGTCTGCACTGCCTAATATTGTAGCCGCTTGCCCACATGTGGCTTGTTTAAAGCAAAGTAAAATTTAAAATTCAGTTTTTCGTTCGCATCAGCCACGTTTCAGGTACTCAGTGGCCACATGTGGCAAGTGGCTCCGTATTGAACTTTTTGGGTTATAGAACATTTCTGTCCTCACGGAAAGTTCTGGATAGTGCTGGTGTAAAAGGAGCAGACACCGAATATGTTGGGCCTCAGCAGGATTCCTGCTGGGAGACAAATCTCGGTTCCATGAAGAAGGTGGGCAGCCTTCACTTGTGAGCGAGCACAGTATCTCAGACCCTTCACGGTTCTTGACAGCCACCTCTCTCAAGCAGGCTGTCTTCCCACCACGGTGCACAGCACTTTGGGGTCTACCATTCCCCTAGTGTTTGAGCAGCAAAATTCCCATAATGCCAGAGATGGAAGATATTTGAAAGATTGCGCCTTCAGTGGCCATCAGGCTGTTCCGCAGAATTTGTGCAATGATGAGGAAGTAGGTATTAAGGGTCATTGGAGGGAAGTGGATGTGATGTGAGCAGTTGGGCACCTGCCTACCACATGGGAAGTCTCCTTACCTCCTAAAGAAGACAGCGAGCTGATGCAACAAGGAAACACAGTGAGAGCCACAGCAAGCAGGGAGCAGAGGTGGCTCAAGCGATGGGGCCTTTCCCTCCCACATAGGAGGTCCTGGGTTCAGTTCCCAGTGCCTCCTGAAAAAAAAAGATGATGAGCAGACATAGCGCAAACAATGGGGTGGCGGGGGCGGGGGGGGGGGAGATAAATAAAAAAATTTTTTTTCCCACTGTTGAATAAAAACATACAAAATCCTTTAAAAATAAATAAATAAAAATAAAACAGAATAAGGACAATACAAGAAAAAAAAGTATAAACTCATTCAACTTATAGATATAGATGTAAAAACCCTTAAAGATGGTGTTGGATGTGGCTCAAGCAGTTGAGCACCCGCCTCCCAGATGGGAGGTCCCGGGTTTGGTTCTCAGTGCCTCCTAAAGAAAAACAAAACAAATAGCGAGCAGATAATGAGCAAAAAATAATGAGCAGACAATGAGCAAACAATGAGCAAAAAAACAAAAACAAATGAGCAAACAATGAGCAAATGGATGAGGGAGCCAACTCAGGGGAGCAAAAAAAAAAGAAAGAAATATAGTTAACCAAACCCAGTAAGTATTAAAAAATATACATCATGATCAAATAGGGCTCATGCCAAGAATGCAAGGTGTGGCAGTTCGGTATTGTTTATGAATTCCAAAAATAGATACTGGATTGTGTTTGTAAACTTGGTCTTTTCCTCTGGGAGTATCAGATTGTATTAGACTAAAGTAAATAAATTTTACTTTATTAAATCAAGATTAGGGCTTTGATTTGACCATGTCATTAGGGCGACTCGGTTTGAGTCCCCGCCTACAGCTAGCCTACAGCTGTGGGCTATATAAATGGATGATCAGTCAAAGAGAGGGAAGTAAATACATGGAGAAGAACACAGAGGAAGAGAGACAGCTCATCAGACAGGATCCTGGGGCTCTGGGAAGAGAGATGAGCCTGAGAGTCTACAGCTGACCTTGTGAAGAGACCAGAGCAGCTGAGCCCAGAAAGATACAAGTCTCAGGAAGAGAGACGAGCCTTATGCCAGCCTACAGTTGAGATTGGAAGAAGCTGGGACCACGGAGCCTTAAGAGGAAAGAGGAAGGCTGAACCTCACAGATGTCGCCTGCCATCTTGTATTAACATGTGGCAACATACTTGGGGTGAGAAAGTAACTCTTAAGTAACCTTAAGTTGGACTCTTTAGGGCCTTGTGACTGTAAGCTTCTCCTCCAAATAATACCTTTTACAAAAGCCAACAGATTTCTGGTACTTTGCATCGGCATCCCTTTGGCTGACTTAATACACAAGGACAGTCCAAATTCAGAAATTTTATCTGTATAATTTACTATATTCATAAAATAAAATAAATAAAATATTATTTATTGAATGCAGAAAAGCATTTGATGGGATTTAACATCTATTCCTTAATTTGGCAAAGGTTATAGACCAAACACTATACCTGTTATAGAAAATAATAAGCATTTCCTTGAAGATTGAGAACAAGCCAATGATGCCCAATATCACCACTACTGATGGACATAGTACTGGAGCGCCTGACCAATGCTATAATGAAGGATTTGGGAGGAAGAGTCTCAGACTCCATTGCAGTTCCAAGAAAGAATCTATCAAGTCGGTGGAGAATCCTTAGGCCAATGTCTCCCACCGGAGGACCCGCACACCTCACAGGAATGGGCTTGCATTAATAACCCTGCTGTGCTCAGTCACTGGCTGGGAGCAGCTCATGGAAAGCGTGGCCTCAATGTAAATATGGTGCTGGATCCAGAGGGGCATCAGCTAGGGGCCATCATTAATTAACAGAAGATCTGAGTGACACATTTTCATGGCCTTCACAGAGACCTAAAAATGAAATATAAAAATAGAAATTGTATTTTATATAAAAATATAAAGAAAATAGAATGTTTAAGAATTTCTTTAATCCCAGGACAACTAACAAGGAGGTGAGGATTTGTCAACCACTATACTAAGGAAATGAGAGAGCTGACAACTGCAAGCAAGAGAGTCCTAACCATTGGCTGTATGGGATCGAAGCCTCCTCTCAATTAGAGGTGGAGTGGACATCACCATCCCAGAATCCTCAGGACTGGGAAATGAACTATGGACTTACTGGTATTCTACTATAGACATATTGTGATTCTAGCATTGGAAGAAATTACAACATTGATGTGGAGGCAGTGGCCACTGGAGGTTCTGGGGGCAGGGAGAGGGAAAACAGTTGTAATATAGGGGCTTTTTCAGGACTTGGGAATCGTCCTGAATGACATTGCAATGACAGATATAGGCATTTTATATTGTCACATAACATGCAGAACTGTGTGGGAGAGAGTGTAAACTACAATGTGAACTATGGTCCATGCTCAGTGGCAAAGCCCCAGGATGCATTTATCAATTGCAATGAATGTGCCACACTAATGAAGGATGTTTATGTGGGAGGGTGTGGGAGGTGTGGAGAGTGGGGCATATGGGAATCCCTATGTTTTTTGTGTAACATTTATGTAATCTAAGTATCTTAAAAAAATTATTATTAAAAATAAAAATGAAATAAAAAAAAGAATCTCTTTTATGACTAAGGTTTGGCAAAGGCATTCTTAAATAAAACCTCAAAAATTCAAAGTATAAGCAAAAAAAGAGAGATGAATTTGATGACATGAAAAATATCCAATGAAATACAATATAGATAAAGTTAATAGATAATAGATTGGGAGAAGACATCCAACAAGGGACACATTTCTAGAATATACAAGGCATTCCTGCAAATCAAGATAAGACAGCAACCCCAACGGAAAAATGGCCAAAAGGTAAGAACCAGCAATTTATAGAGGAAGAAACTCACAAGGCTAATAAGAATATGAAGAAATGCTTATCCCATTAGTAGTCACAGAAATGAAAATTGAAACAAGAAGGACATGACACTCAAGCCACGTTATAGTGAAAAAAATTAAAGAGCAAGCTGATGCCAAATGTTGGCAGGGATATGTGTGGTTTTGCATACTTCTGGTGGGAGTATAGGCTGGGTAGCCATCCTGGAGAATGATTTGGTGATGTTTCTTAAAAGTAAGTCAAGCATAGCCTACAACCTACTAGTTTTACTCCTAGTTATGTATCTCAAAGATATTCTCACCCAGATGCACATGAGAACAAGGACAGTGCTTTTTTTTTTTTTTTTTTTTTTTTTTTTTTTTTTTTACCGGGAGGTCCCGGGGATCGAACCCGGGTCCCTCCATATGGGAGACGGACGCCCAACCATTTGAGCTACATCCGACCCAGGACAGTGCTTTTTATCACAGTGTTGTTTTTGGTGGCACTATTGGAAAGTGGAGAGTAGATCAGGGTGGATCTGCATCATGGGACAATTGTTAGCAGTGAGAAGCTACTGGCTCGATATCTACAAAACAATGTAGATGGAGCTTCAAAACGTAATGTTGGGGAAGCGGCTGTGGCTCAATCAGTGGGGCTCCCGTTTACCATATGGGAGGCCCCGGGTTCGGTTCCTGGGGCCTCCTGGTGAAGGCAAGCCCGCCTGCACGGCGTGGTTGGCTGACCCAGCGAGCGCAAGCAGCAAGGGGGGGATAAATGAATAAATAAATAAAATCTTTAAAAAAAAAACGTAATGTTGAGTAGCAAAAAAGGTAAGAAACAGATTGCGATCTATAACATACTGTCATTTACATAAATTAAAATTACATGCACCCAAAAATATACATTTTGCAAGGAGACATACAGACAAAAGATGCACATAACATACATTAGAATGGTTGCCTATGGGAGAGGAAAAGACTAGGTGTAGGAAATGGAGATAAAAGGGAATAAATAAATGAATGAATACATTTAAAAAAATGAGAGGCCCTTTCACAAACCACAGATGATGATGTACTATGAACTGAGGAATGTGACTAACTCAGCCCTTGGCACCTGAAACTCAGCCTATATAAGTAAGTGAATAAATAGAAAGCACCAGATTCTCAGTACTGGGATACATCAGAGGGAAGAAAACAAATCCGGTCTCTGATTAAGAGATTTTCACTCCAGTTGGAGGACTAACTGTGAGCTAAGATGGTGACCAGTCCTGTGCAGAGCCCCTGAGCTGCCACGGTCACAGTGCTGCAATGCCAGATCAGCTCTTGGGTCTCCAGTGCTCTCACCTTCTTCTTAGCCTTGGCCTTGAAGGATGTGCCTTGATATATGTTTGCTTACAATCCCTCTGGCTTTTGATCTTGAACTAGACATGTTTCAGGGGACCGCTTACCTGCCCCCTCCCCCATGCTCCCCACTTTTCTGGGGGCAGGAGAGCACTTGAGAGTTTGGCAAGAGGCCCCATAAACTTGACTTCAGTAAACAGGTTGACTGTATAGAAGCATGCATTGAGTAGGGGTGGGGAGAGACAGAGCATCCTTAGGCCATCCTGGGGGTCCTCCCATAGTGGGTAGCCCAGGCTTTACCCAAGAAAGCTTGCTGGTGGAGGTCACATTGGAGCTGTCATAGAGGAAGGACAGGTGTGAACCAGGTGAAGAGGGGGAAAAGTTCCTGGCTATCTCTGGCATGGATTGTTGTCAGGAACAGAAATCAACTCACACTAGCTCAGATAAAAGTGAAATTTATTGAAAAGATACAGGGCCATCTCTCTGACCAAAGCAAGAAGGAGAGCCAGACCTCAGAAGAAATGGACTGCTGTCAAACAATCCTCTTTTCTCCTCAGGGCCCTTGGCCCCCATTACCATATCTGCTCCTTTCTGGTCTGGGCACACTGGCTTTCCCAGCAAGGCTCTTAGTTGCTCTCTCTGTTTAACCTCTGCCGACACATGGTACTGGGAGACCATGGCACAGACTCTCACTCCAATTTCAATGACGCCCAGGGACCAACACAGTCCCACCATGTTGCACAACTCCGAGGGTGCATGTATGCGGTGTACACTACGTAGTTTGTATACCCTGGAGTATAACGATTTTAATGGTGCCCCCTGGAGTTGTGCGAAGTAGCAAGTCACTGGGGTCTCTAAGTAAAAATTCTCAAGAATGAGAATCCGGCTAATCCAAGTCTAATCAGGTGTGTGTGTGACAGGTGGGGAGGGGAGAGGGAGGGAGAGAGAGAGGAGGGAGACAAGTGTCTAGGAACCTATGAATTTGGGGGTGGTTCATAGTGGGTAGCCCAGGCTGTGAGCAGATTCAAGCAGTCAGGATCCTTACGGGGTAACTGAAGAGAATTCAGTGAAGGGACTATTTACAGAGGTATGAGCAGTTTCAGAGAAGCAAGAGCTAGTGACATACCCAGGGACTATGGGACTCATTATCGCCCCTAAGTGTGAAGGGCCAGCCATTACTAACCCAGGGTGAGAAAGACCACACTTAGGAGCTGTGAATCATGGCCAGGCTGGAAGGCACTTTCTCCCCCACCCCCAACTTTGATCAAATGCAGCAGAAAGCCAGAGTGCAAGCTCAGGAGGTACCACAGGTAGAGGTCAGCCTCCTGGGGCCCAAAGCAAGACAGAGAAGGGCAAATGGAGAATGATTAGCATATCCTTATGGAAGGAGAATGTTTTAGTTTTCTGAAAGCTGCTGGGATCAATATACCAGAAATGGGCTGGCTTTTAGAACGGGAATGTATTAGGTTAAAAAGCTTACAGTTGGGGGCGGACGTGGCTCAAATGGTTGGGCGTCCGTTTCCCATATGGAAGGACCTGGGTTTGATCCCCAGGACCTCCCAGTAAAATAAAGAAAAATATAGAAGGTGTGCGGGTGCACCATCAGGCCCCATGTGACGTGCCGAAAAACCAGGAACTGAGGTGGTGCAGGTGGCAGAACGCCTTTCTCCCACATCGGAGGTTCCCAGAATTGAATCCCGGTGAAGACAGAAGGAGAAAGAGGAGAGGAGAGGGCAGGAAACAGACACAATGAATGGACACAAAACAGCAAAAACAGAAGGGAGGGAGGTTTAAAATGGATTAAAAAGTAAATAAATAAACCTTTGGAAAAAAAAAACCAAAAAACTTACAGTTCTGAAACTATGAAAATGTCCAAATCCAGGCATCATCAGGTACTGCTTTTTTCCCGAAGACCAGCTGCTGGAATTCCTGGACTCCTCTGTCATATGGCAAGCACGCGGCGGCATCTGCTGGTCTCTCCCTCTTTTGGTCTTGCTTCTGTGGCTTTCTCTCTCTCTCATCAGAGATGCTGTCTCACCAAAGGTCGGCTGCTGGCAATCCTGGACTCTTGCATATGGCAAAGCACATGGAGCCATCTAGTTCTGCTTCTCTTCCAGGTCTTGTTGCTTCAACTTCTGGCTGCTCCATCTGTGGCTTCCTCTCTCCCGGGTTCCTCTCTGAGCTCCTGGATTCCTTCTGTCCATATCTCTGCTTATAAAGGACTCCAGCAAGAGAACCAAGACCCACCCTGGGTCACACCTCACTGAAGTAATCCAATCGAAGGCAAGCCCAACTGAATCCAATCCAATCAAAGGGTCCCTTACCCACGGGAATGAATTAACTTCGAGAACATGATCTTTTGGGATCCACAAAAAGCTTCAAACTATCACAGAGAGTAAACTGTCTGAGCAAAGGCATGTAGTATAAAATCAACATGGTGTTCCATGGTGCTAGAAGATAGGGTGCTAGACAGAGATGGGAAGATGATGAGACCAGAGAGGGTATCAGGACTAGGCTGTAGAGGGCCTCGGGGATCATTGTAAGGAGCTTGGATCTGATCCTGTAGGAGATGGGGCTCTTTGAAGATAGGGAGAATGGCCACGAGGCTACCACACAGAAAGTTAAAGTGAGAGGACAATTCAAATGGTTGAACTTAAGGCACTGGGAGGGAAATATTTTTGACTAATGGTGTCCCTCCAAAGTCTTTCAAATCTCATTGCATCAGGAAGGCCTCTTGTTTACAAGGAAGTTATTGCCTCATGGAATTTGGAAGACGAGAGTGAAGTTGGTCTTAGGGACTCTGGGGATTCAGGAAATATTATGTCTTTATCTTTTCACCTCTGTCTCTCTGTCTTTTCCATCTCTTGCCTGGACTTCTGACAGAGCTTGCTGTAGGAAAAGGGGAGGGGGAGATCAGTTATCCCCTGCATTCAGCATTCCAGTCTAGTGAGTCCAGAGAAAAGACAGAAAATATCTCTCTTAGCATCCATTTTTAAACACCCAGGGAAGCATACTGACTGGCTCAGCTTGAGTCACATGTCCATCCATGAGCTATTTGCTATGGCCAGGAGAATGGGAGAAATGGATTGGCAAGGCCTAGTCCCGGTGCCTGTGGCCTGGGAATGGGTACTATGATTGTCATGCCCATCAGCATGCAGGAATTGGGGAAGTGACTCCAGGGTAGGTCCTGGAAGGTAGAGGTCTGATTAACCTCTATTTAGCACATGACAAAAATCAACTGCAGAGAAGCAGAAAATGCCCAGATGGTCCAGAGAAGCGGTGGGAGATGGTGGAGATGGGGGTACAGCTGTCTCTGCCTGTTCTTTCCAGCCTCTTTTCATGAGCCTGTGGTGGTCCATATTAAAATAACAATTTCCATTCTTCTTCCAGATACTGTATAAATAGTAACAATGTTGCTATGGCCCCTATGAGGGCCAGCAGGTGCTAAGCTTGGAGTGTCATTGCTCCCTTCCACCAAAGAGCACATTCCAGCAAGATGTGATTCCTCGCTCAGAGCTCTAAAACTGTGCCTGTGCACGGTAAACCTCATCCCTTTACCCTAACTTTCCCAATTACTGGTGGTCTCAGAAATCTCTGAACGTACTGGACATGAAGGCAAAGGCAGGAATCTGTTCCTGTAAAATGGTTTGTGGACCAGTGGAACTGGGAGAATCTGGGCCTTCCCTCTTCTCCTTCACCATACTACACAGAAGAATTTAGCCTTTGGGGGACCAACTCCTGAGAGTGACAGATGCCAATGGTAAGCACAGTTAACACAGTAACAAAACTAACATTTCTTGACTAGGGTCTATGCTAATTGTATCTTACTATCTCATTGAATTCACCCCAAATACTCATTAGGTAGGTATTATTACCTCTATTTTGCAGAATGTGGAAACCAAGTCTCTCCAGTTAGTATTGTGGCAGAAACCTACATTCAAATCAGGTCTAAATCTGAATCTGAAACACTTGCCTTCTTTCCCATGATGGTGTTAAACCACTGTAAATCCCCAGCTCAATTCCCACCTCCCCCACTGGCCTGCTTGGCCCAAGGTCTATGGTTATAAAGGCATACACTGCTCAAGGGCACCCAGGAAGGATAAGGGTGGGTGGGCAGGGGCTGAAATACAGCCTGGGCTCTGCTCATGTGGGCACAGAGGGAGTGCCTTTTTCTGTCTCACAAAGGTGCTGAACAGGACAGCAGTGGCCCTACCCTGGACCATTCTGGGCCTCCTCAGAATTCTGACAGCACCTGCTGTGCTGGCCATTCATACACCTGACCCCTTAATCATAGGCAGCCTTGCATTGTGACCCAGTTGGTTCCCATGACAAAACTTGTCACTCCCATAATTCACCCGGCGTTTTCTTGCCTCCATGCTTTTGATGCTTTGGGTCCCTTTACCTGGAACGCCCTTCTCTTCACAACCACCTCTCCCAGTCTGATGCCCATTACTTCAAAGAGCCTTTCAGATACCATATTTAGACTTCATTTCACTTATAGTGCTTATTCTATCCTGCTTCATAAGGGCCATCATACATTGAGCATTGGTTAGGCACCAGACACTTGCACTAAGCACTTTCCCTAATTATCTCCTTGAATCCTCACTTTGAGAATGTTCTTATGCCCATTTCAGAGAGGAAGACATTGAGGCTTATTAGAGGATTAAATACTTGTCTAGATTTACTACAACCAGGAAGTAGCAGAGCAGGAATTGAATTAAGGTTTTCTGATTTTAAGGCTGCCTCCTCTTACTAAGGTGGTTTTACAACAGATCTTATGACTAGGGCTCAAATGTTAGCAACCTGAGGACAGAAGCCAGTCTGGCTCTTCGCAGAGTACCAAAGGTGGGCTTTTGCAAATATTTTGCAAAGAAAAGAGGGTGGCCCTTGTCCAGCTTTTTACTCCTTCCCTAGATGAGTTGCAATTCGTTAAAAATTCAAAAGCAAACCCTTCACTCACGCATGCCCCACTGGCTCTTTGGGAAACAGGATCATAGCTCCGTGGCTGGGCACAGTGAAACCCTATGGGGCACCAGGATCTGCGAAGGGAAGAGATAGCACTGAGGAACGGTAGAAAAGCACACAACCACACCCTGCAGGGCTAACTTGTTTATTTCTCTTCCACAGCCCGTTCCAGCCCGGCCCAGTCACGTGACCCCTCCCCTTCTCCTCCCCTCCGATTTTTCGCTTGGCTCCTCCCGCCACGCCGGACCTTCTTTTCCCCTCCTCCGGAGTCACAAGATCTCTCAGCAGTCTCCTTTTAGGATCCTTCCGCCTGTTCCCGCCCCCCCCCGACCTTAAAAACTCTCCTTGATTTTTTTCTTTACCAGATTGCACTCTCAGTAATGAGTAAAGTAGACTCTTCCGCCCAAGCAAGCTGCCGACCGCGGTCATCTGTTATTTGGTTTGAGGGGGGGGCGAGACCCACTAGGGACTCTTTTTCGTGGCGGAGGCTGCAGTAGGTAGTGGACACTTCACGTCGGAAGGAGGTGCTGTACGTCCAAGATGGCGGCGCCCTGTAGACTAGAGGAACTGTGAGGTAAACAGCTGAGGGGGAGGAGACGTTGGGTAAGTATGGGGGTATCTCCCCTTCCTTTTCATGGGGGCTTCTCGGGGAAGCCCTGGCATCATGATCCAGGTCTGGGAGGGGCTGGGGGGCTGGGACATGGGGAGCACTTGCAGGGGAGGGGAGCCGGAGAAGGGGGCTTCGGAGAGCTTTCTCTTCCCTCTTATTCCGCGCTGTCTTCCGCGGGGCTGGTTAGGGACTGGCTGGTCCCAGGGAATGAGAGGCGGGCCGGACTGGCACTTCCCCCCTTCTCGGCGGCCGATGGGACGCCTGCACCCCGGGCCACGGTGCTTGCTGCAGGGTTGAAGTGGGTTCCTTCGCCAGCTCTTCATTTGTTGGGTGACAGGTTCACACGGGGTGCTGAGGACAGGGGAGAGAACTCGGCGGAGTGGAAGGGCTGGAGGGGGTTCTGGTCCCAAGACTTGTTGAGAGGGGGCGGGGAGAGAATGAATGGACGCTGCCTGTGGGCATCAGGGACTCTCCTGGAATCGGTGTCTCCGTTGACATTTGCATGCCTGGAGTGCCTTACTCCGGGTGTAGTTGTGGGTGTTTAATTGACGATGAAAGACAGTTACCTTAAAGTCATCAGAGGTGATCCTGAAGAAACAGATATTTGCAGAGCCACTCCTAGGTGCTCATTCATTCATTTGAGGAACTGGAGGATGAAGAGTCTACAGTCAGAGAGACCTTTTAAAATTAAAGCTCTTTATGTTTCCTGTTAAGGAGTTTTGCTTCGCGTGTGTTGGATTTGGGGGGAATTTGGAAGGGGGTGCGGTCCTCCTAACTTATCCAACAGCAGCTTATGTTTATGGAGTGCTCTCTGTGTGCCAGGCACTGTAGAAGTGCTTTGCCGTGAGGACTAAAGGAGATGATGACTGCAAACGGAAGAGGCAGCTGCTATTAAAAATTCCCTTTCTCAAAGAAAGAAACTGAGGCCCGAAGAAATTAGGGTAACTTGCCCAAGGTCACACCACTTAAGAAGTACCTGAGCCAGGACTGAAACCCCGGGTTGTTGGACTGATTCCAAAGGCTCCTGTCATTATTTATACTCCCATAACTCTCTCATGTATCTGTTATTTGATAGAAGCTGGCCTGTCATTCTAATTAAGTGGTTAGAATTAATCATTTGGCCAAGGTTCCTGCAAGCATGCCTCTGTGTGTGTGTGTGTGTGTGTGTGTTTAATTTTGAAGGGAGGTGCACTTCCTTATGGGGGTTAGCTTTTGTTTAGGATGGCAGTGTTGTATATGTAAACTTGCTAGTCTAAATTAGGCTGGAAAGTATTTGATGTTTTTATAAAACATGAATTTACTGCAGAAAGAAGTTCTGCTAAAGTTTCTGCTGGATTTTTTTTTTTTTTTTTTAAAGAAAGCTTAGAAATAGAAAGCTTTATATAGAGTAAGATATAAAAGTAGTAAAATAGAACAATACTCTTCTGAGATACTTTGATTTATAATTTTGGGATCAACTTGGAGTCATGTGAATTCAAACATGCTGGTAAAGTGGAGCTATACATTTTAGAAGCATTATAAAACCTAGTCTTCTGGGAGCACTTGATTTACTGAGCAACGACCTGTGATTCTTACGTTGAACATTCCTTAGTAAACCTGGAATATGCAAATGTGAAAACTGATTTAGGGTTGTGTAGGGAAATGTACGTTTAACAGTCATACATCAGGCAAATGAGGCTCCTCAGAAACAGTGAACCATTCTTTGCTGTTGCCCTGAGGAGCTGCAGAATCTTCTTCTAACTACCTGGTGTAAACTTAAGGAGTATTTATAGAAGATGTAAATGGAAAATATCCTCTTACTTAAGTTAATATCTTATCCAAAACACTCTTATATCATGTGCCAGGAAGGGCAGATGATGAACACTTTCCTTGCTTCTTACATTTCCTGGTGTCTTAAAGGCTTGTTGGTATGTTCCTAAATTCCTAGTTAGAAAGAAGGTGGCTACCAGCCTTCTTACCTGTTTTCATTAAATTGGAGTGTCTCAAATCTTGTGACTCAGTTATATTTTTCTCACTAGGTTAAGACCAAAGACTCCCAGTACTGCTGCTGTTGTGGTGTAATATGATGCTTTCTGTGCATGCCTGGTTTCATTTGTGAGATCTGAACAGTTTTATTGGGGCAAAACAAATATATACTGTATATGTAGTGTATGTAATGTTTGTGAATAATTAAATTGCTGGAAACAAGGGATATCAAACTAGTATTCATCAGAACTTCCATGCACAGGTCCCATAGATTGGGTCTTTGAGGACACCCTGCATATATAATTTGGAAGAATCCCTAGGTGATTCTGATATGCAGCAGAGGTTCCGGACCACTGGCTTAAAGTATCAATTTGGCTGTTTTGTGTTTTTTTTTGTTTTTGTTTTTTTTTTAATTTATAATTTATTTCAGAGGCATTTCTTTAAAAGATTTAAACTCTGATGTATGTGTAGTGGTGGGTGAGTGTTTCATCTCTGAATTAGAGCTGACTTGATCCTATAGCTCTGTCTTCTTTATAAGTTTGTTAGGATATAGACATGCTCTTTTCTAGGTTCCAGGGCCATAGCGGACTAAAATGAGCTTCTCTTAGCAATATTGGATGTTCTTAGGCACAGCTGAGCCAAATACAGCAAATACATCAACCATTTTAAACTTTTCTAAAAACCCAGTAGATTTTTTTTTTTTTTTTTTTTTTTGTGTTTTTTTTTTTACCAGGAGATCCCAGGGATCGAACCCAGGTCCCTCCATATGGGAGATGGACACCCAACCATTTGAGCCACATCCGTCCCCCAACCCAGTAGATTTTGACCGTTAGCAAGTAACTTAAATTCTGTGAGCCTCCGTTTCTTCATCTGTGAAATAAGAGTTGGACTGTAAATTAGAATATTTCTAAGTCTAAATTTCTGTTGAAAGGCCTCCTGGGACTTTGGTTGTACATTTTGATTAAAATTGATGGAATATAATAGCTTTATAATAACTAAGAAAATGGGTGATTCTTAGCCTGGCTGGTTGGGTGGTGACTTGTTTATCATTTCCTTTATATCATATTATTTTTTAAAAGGTAAGTCCCTATAAGTTTCCCATATTATAAATCTCTCTTTGAGAGATTAGTTTTGTTTGTCACTTAAGTAGCTAAAGGCATGAAAGAAAAGTATGTTCAGCACTTAGATCTATAGCTATTTTTGCTTTAAAGAAAAATATGTAGTGTGTATTCCAACATTGAGTTTTTTTCCCTCAGATTATCATTTAGTAACAATTTAATATAATTTGGTTTACATGAAATACTCATTTTTTTCCCATTTAAATTGTTCTGAAAGAGGTCTAACCATCAGCAATTTGAGATTTGTCCTTCTCTGATTACTTTTTTAATTTTTATTTTTTGAGGTACCGGGGCCGGAGAATGAACCTGGGATCTTGTATGTGGGAAGTGGGTGCTCACTGAGCCACATTGGCTCCCCTGAGTTTTTTTTTGGTTGTTGTTGTTGTTTTTGTTTTTAGGAGGCATCGGAACGGAACCCAGTACCCCCATGTGGGAAGCAGGTGCTCAACTGCTTGGGCTACATCTGTTCCCCCAGATTGCTTTTTGAGCGTAAGGGCTGGAAATTAATAATTTAGTGCTTAATTTCATGGGAGGGGAGAATAAATGATATATATACTCTGAAGACTGCCAATTTATTGTCCCTTCTCTTGTGCAGTGCTAACTTTTGTTATATACAGGGTAGTATCAAAAGGTAACTAAATGGTTTTTAAGGTATAATGAATTCAGATTGTCATCTAATGAGTAACATGCCTTAAAAACCTATATTTAATACAAAACAAGGCATGATAGTTACTGGTCTAGAACTCACAAGTCACTTTCTGAAGTAAATATAATGGCAGTAGAGGCCATGAAGTGATAAGTTGGTGATAAGGGACAATTTTGTCCTTCTGTTGGTGATAGAAAGCAACATGGGAGTGATAAGTACAGATGTAGTGACCTGAGTGTATGCAATCATTAAGACCTGTGCCACTTTGAGGCGTTTAAGAGCATAGGAAGGAACCCAAATTGTATCCATTTTAAGTTACAGAATGGTTTTATCAATGTTTCAAATACTAGTTGTTAAATTGATAGACTGCTAAGCATTATGTACCTAGGAATACATTTTGTTTGGTGGTAATATTGTTATAATAATAGGTTAAATTTATTAAGTATGTTATGTGTCAAACACTGTATTAAGTACATGTATTATCCCATTTACTCTTCCTCCACCCTTAAGAGGCAGAATAGGGAGATGAAGAAACTGAAGTTTAGGGACTTTAAGTAAATTGTCTAAGGAAGGTCACAGTCAGTGACTGAGCTGAGATTTGAACCCAGTTTGGTTGATTCCATGCCCAAGCATTTAATCTTTCACTGTGATAAACTGCCTGATCTGCTAATCGCATAAATTAACCGATAGGTCAGTGGTACTAAACTTTTTTAGAGGCCTTGGTTGCCCTCTGAAAATCTATTGGAGCTATGGACCAGACACCCTTGCGTCTAACCTTTCTGTCCTACCACCAAAAAAAATTCACATAGATATGAAATTTTGCATATAACTGTTGGGATTTCATGGACCCTGCTTGAAGCACAACCAATCATTCTAGATAAACTGCTGCTCTTAAAAATGAACTTGTGCTTTATTGAAAACAAATTTTTAACCAGTAGGTAGGAAAGGCCTCAGTCTTTTAAAGATGGACTTATATACTGTTTATATTATAAATAATTTTGTTTAACTTCTGTATTGAAATATTCTTTATACTTCACTGAGAATTCAATTTTAGGGGCCACATAAAAAAAATAAAAAAAATAAAAAAAGGAAAGAAATAGGGCACTCATATATATAACCTCCTAAAGGCTTGTTCAGCTTTGTATTCAGTCTGTGCTGGTACCTTTAGTATCTGGCAAAATTTCATTGGACTTTTTTTGAAGGTTTATTTTCCTTTTGAATCTCAAATACATACATATATACATACATACATACATACTTATGCACACACATACAAACTCACAAACATACCTATATGTATAATATATAATATATGTACATTATACATTTATGTTTTTATATATATATATATGTATATATGTATGTGTGTATAGGTTGAGTGTTTCTTGCCTTCATCCACCTTTCTTCCTCCTAGACCAGTAGTTCTCTACTTTTAGTGGGCATCAGAATCATGTAGAAGGCTTGAGTAAGGCCCAAGAATCTGCATTTCTAAAAAATTCCTGGGTGATGCTGATGCTGCTGGTATGAGGACCACCTTTCGAGAACCACTGCCCTAGAATATCAAGCTCTGCACCTTTTTTTAAAAAAACAATTTATTGAAGTATATCATTCATACATGAACATACATAAACTATAAGTGTTCAGTAAACATCGTGAACTTACAAAACAAACATACATAACATCATACAGGGCTCCCACACATCA